>BLKR01002847.1:0-25000 GCA_011170035.1 Teleogryllus occipitalis
ACATACTTTCATTATCACCGTGAGAAAGGATTATATTTTATACTGCTAGTTAGGTAAATGTTACTTTAAAGTTTGCGTTTGCAAATGTACGCTTTTTGTTGTTCGCGCCTTTACCTAAACGACAGATCGTTTTTTTATGTTCTTTGAGGATTTCTCAAAATATACTCGAACCCACGTGCTATATTACGTATTGAGAGGAAGAATGTAGGTTTGTGAGGTTAAATATTCAGTAAACAAGCGCTATCGAATATAAAGTTCAGCACCGACTTGAAGTTTTGTGGGTGGAAAGATTGAAAGGATTTCCATAGAAACTCCTGTCATGTAGCTGAGAAGACTTTTATAATCTGAATGTAACATTTCAATGCCTTTACGGCATGGACATCATTTCATTCCTGAAATCGACGGTGGCCACAATTTCATTCCTGAAAACATAAAATAAGTTTTCGATTTCTGAAACACTCTTTTAATTCGAAATCAGTTATTTGGCATTCGTATTAATCGTAGACAATTGCGAAGTTACGTGTTGTAACATATTGCAGAACCGTCTTCTTTCATATACATATCTGTGCTTGTCCTTCCAGGAGCGATCTGGGGTTTCGTTTGAAAGTAAAAGTTAATTAGCTAAAGGAGAGGAAGCAACATTTGCCTCGGCGCTTATTTGCGGAATTTTCCCCCTGTGTAGTGCCGTTAGTCACGCCAATGGAAGGCAGCTCGCGGTGATGCAGGCCGTAGCCGGCGCACCCAACGGGGAAAAGTGCACGTTCTTTAGGAAACCGCTCCCTGTGAGGTCATTCCAATCCCACTCCCTGCCCTGCCCCCACCAGCGCTCTCCCCAACCACAACTGCGCGTCCAGGAGAATGGCTGAGCAATCGTGAGCGGCCTTCTGACCGCAAGGTTCGAGTCCCGACGGTTGGTGCCTGACTTTAACTTATGTGCGCCCTAGGCTGTCAGATGTTTCAGCGCCCTTTTAATTTGCTTCTTTTTAACATTAAAGCTACTTATGATATTTTGAATAAAAATTGTTGTACGATATTTGTAACCGTCGCAAATATTGTGTGCGTATAAATAACTGATTATACCTATACGTACAAATAATTCTCACCACGATATTGATTTAATAAAAACACGATATTTTTGTATTCATTTTATGTGTAAATATCAATGGATATATATTTGATTAATTAACACTTCGTTTGTTACAAATATGAAAAGAAATATTTGTTTAAAAAACATTCAAAGGTTCGCCCTATGAAATTTTGAATCCGCTGAAATTTGTTCCCCTCCAAAAATCGCGCGCCCCAGGCTGCAGACTAGTCAGCTTGTTCGGTAATCTGGCACTGTCGACAGTGGTAGGATTTTTTATCCCATAGTAATAGTATTGATTGTCAGTCGTGTATCTTCATATTAAAAGTAGGTTCCACTGATTTTTATAGACAATCACATTTATTACAATTCTAGAGGTATTTATCTTTCGTAGCATGATTTATTCAAATATTCTGCAGTTAACAACGTTTCAGAGCTCATGCTGGATCACCCTCATCCGGTAAACAACAATCACTAAAATAAAATTTAAAAAAAACACCGACTGAATGCGGGAGCAGTACTTTAACAAACGGGCTGCGAACCGCGCGCGATATTTCCTTCCTCTTCCTTCTCCTATTCTCATCCCTTACTGACAAACACACTTATTGCACTATCATACATATCGGGGGGCTGTCGAGAGCTTCTCCCGGCTGAGGCGGTGCTCCGCTGGTGGGAGATAGACCGTTTGCCGACGGTTAATCGGCGCAGGATCTCACCATCCAGCGGGGAAAGATCGTCACCTCTGGAGGAAAATGCATGCACTATACTTGGGGACAACTGACTTTACCTGCTGACGCGCAGGAATCACTAATCAACAAATTGTGTGCGGCTGACATCTGAGTCCATGAGTGCTTCACACAACGTATCAGGACGTATTTATAGAGTAAAGCTTAATTCTCATGTGTGATTTTCGTTTCCAAACTTCGCTTGCTGACTTACGGCTTCTTAACTGCTGTATTTCTTGTCATTTAATGCAGATTTACGTTCTGAGTTGCCTGAGTCAGGCCACTTAAGGAAAATTTTACGTGTCCTGCTTCTCATTTCCTGTTTGGAGACTGGGAATTAGTGAAGAAACTACTTTTTTGGCGCACCGCGACATTTTAATGATCAATAAACTAATGCCACGATGACAAGTAACATGGCAATAGTCTCTTTTTTTATCGTAACGATGTACTATTTAAAACCTTGCCTTATTAGACATGTTGGATGAAAAAACACCGATACTTACCTCTTTATTGAGCATCAATATTATAGATGCGAAGGGGAATTTAACGGAAAATTGGTCATATTTTAGACTTCGGATTCTTGACCACAATCCGCAAGCAGCTGTACCAATCCGAAACATACGAGCCTTGTGATGATATTCAAAGTAACGTTTTTAGAAATTCACATCTAGCGTTTTTCAATTCTTTATTTTAATCCGGTTAATATTTTTAAAATTCCATAAACTTATGTTCTTAAGAAATAATGTGAAAGTAATCTTTTTAATTCACAGGAAATGTTTCCATAGATTAATGTTGAGTGAAACTGTACTGTGAAATCATTTGATCACCAATTAGAAAATGCCGGTCTATTGGGGTCATTGTCTTCCTCCGGAATGGCTAGGGACATTTTGTTTGTACAGATTCGATTTCGGAATAGATTCTTTCAATTCCCTTGGAATCCTATTCATTTAATCGATTCCTTTGCTTCCGATTCTTGCTGGAATCGATTCCAAAATGGCGAAATCGAATCAAATGATTACCTCTGATTTATACCATTATTCATGATAAGTAGTGACGATTTATTCTACTGCTTCTGACAAATAACACTAAATTATTCAGAAAAAAATTGTTTATTCAAATTAGTGATTGACAGACAAAACGATTACGCTGTATTTAAAAGATTTTAATAAACAAATTTTCATGACAAAAAATTACTTTGAGTCTGCTTGGGCTTCATTTGGAGTAATGAGAGTGGAATTTCCATTTTGCGGGAGTGCTAATTGCACAAATAATATTTCATAACGGTTTCACAATCCCTTATCAATATATTTTTAAATACAAACACTTAGGTTGTGTAAAGAATAAAAATGATGCAGGCAGGAAATCTTTTCTAAATGCTCGATTCCGGTATCGATAATTTCGTAGAACGGTGCCCTCATTTGAACAGATTCCTTATGAAATTGATTCTTTTCTTTCGATTCGTTTCTAGAATCGATTCCATCTCTTCGATTCCGAAACCGATTCTTTTACAGGAATCGATTTCGGAACCGATTCGTTTACATGAATCGATTCCGGAACCGATTCTTTTATAGGAATCAATTCCGGGATCGATTCTTTTATAGGAATCAATTCCGGGATCGATTCTTTTGCCGGAATCAATTCCGGGATCGATTCTTTTCCAGGAATCGATTCTTTTACAGAAATCGAACGTCCCTAAGAATGGCCAATTCGCGGAGCAGGGTGAGCAGCGTGGCCTTTCGTTCCGTCCGCCTCTGGCACCGCCCGCGCCGCGCCCACAGCCTTCGCGTTTCCTCACGTCCGCCCTCTTCCCCCGCCCCCGCCCCCGCCCCGCCCCCGCCTCGCGCGCTATCGCCGATCGCGTCCGGCGGCGGCGCGGTGTGCGAGGCACGGCTCGGGCGTGTGACTCACACGGAGGGATATTAACCTTTCCGGCGGGCGCTCCTTTCAGCTCCCCCCCTCCGCCCCGCCACACCCACCACTCCCCGCGGCCGAGCGCTTATTGGAATGCCCCGGAGACTAGCTGCCGCATGAATTAATATTGAGTTCCAGCCGCTCGCGCGCCCGCATAAAGTGCAGTGAGCCGCGAAGATCGTCGGGTGTATAGTGACTCGGAACGAGCGAGGCGTGATATTTATATCACGCTTTTGGAAGTGAGGGATTTAGGTCATTCCACCTGTTTGTGTTATGGAAACGTGAACTCTACTTGTTAACGTCCCTAAGAATGGCCAATTCGCGGAGCAGGGTGAGCAGCGTGGCCTTTCGTTCCGTCCGCCTCTGGCACCGCCCGCGCCGCGCCCACAGCCTTCGCGTTTCCTCACGTCCGCCCTCTTCCCCCGCCCCCGCCCCCGCCCCGCCCCCGCCTCGCGCGCTATCGCCGATCGCGTCCGGCGGCGGCGCGGTGTGCGAGGCACGGCTCGGGCGTGTGACTCACACGGAGGGATATTAACCTTTCCGGCGGGCGCTCCTTTCAGCTCCCCCCCTCCGCCCCGCCACACCCACCACTCCCCGCGGCCGAGCGCTTATTGGAATGCCCCGGAGACTAGCTGCCGCATGAATTAATATTGAGTTCCAGCCGCTCGCGCGCCCGCATAAAGTGCAGTGAGCCGCGAAGATCGTCGGGTGTATAGTGACTCGGAACGAGCGAGGCGTGATATTTATATCACGCTTTTGGAAGTGAGGGATTTAGGTCATTCCACCTGTTTGTGTTATGGAAACGTGAACTCTACTTGTTAATGGTTTTTTCACTTATCGGTAGTCGGTTAACGCCTTATTAGGAGTGTTTGTGCATGAAATTGCCGTTCTAATGATTGATTTTAAGAGAAACATTCTTTGACCTTATTTGACATTGATTTGAACTTTATTAGATCTACTGTATTGAAGTGATATCGCGGAAGATAATAGAGGAACTAGAGATGTGTGGTAAGGAAACTTGTTTCTTCTAAATATTTCGTTAACATTTTTAAAACACAACAATATCCTACACATATCCAAAGAGCAAGTGGTTTGTTCTTCATCATTCTTCTCTAACGATGTGAAGCTGTTCCGGTTTGCATGTGATAAAACGACTCCAGTTGCTTAAGCCGGGCATCGACACCGTTGAGAATCAAGTATGGTTTCCAGGCTAATCCGTTAGGTCGCAAGTGCCGCGCCTGCATCCAGGTTTGCGTTTCCGCGAGTGATGAACGCGGCAGCGGGCGCGCCCGGCGCGGGGGTCGGGGGCTGTCCCGGCGCGGCGCGCGCCGTCTGGCAGCGGGCTGCGTGCGCGTGCGCCGCGTGACTCACGCGCACGCTGCCAGGGCCACGCATTCCTGGCGCGGGTCGCCCACTGGGCCGCCGATTGTTCTCTATGCTAATCGGGCGCCGGCGATCTGATCCTCCCTGGAGGTCGCCCGACAACGCGGGGTGCCTCAGGGACTCGGAGCGGTGCCCATTATGTGCGTGACTGAAAAGGCGTAAGGAAGAATAATATTCAGTGTCATTTCAGTTAATGAATTGGCATTGAAACAGTTTTGATTGATCTGAATAATTATCAAAAATTATTTAATAATTACTTATACTAATTTTGTAACGAACTGAATTGATTTGGAGATTCACACATTTTGTTTATTCCTCATCCTTTTTCTATGTTTGAACAACAATCTGTTATTTATGAAACAATGGGTCTATCATTAAACAGTACGCTTTCCTGTTAAGAGGATTAAAAGTTTTTCTATTGTAAGTTAATTTGAGAAAAGATGCAAGTGATAGCGTGGACGTAAACATGCGTTCTGCGAAAGGCCAAGTAAACACAAGTTTTTAAGGTCATTGAAGTGTCATTTTATCTCTTGGCATTACAATGCGAAATATATCAAAAGATTCACGAGTAATGTGTTCGTCATAAAATTGTTTCATTTGTAACTACAAAAACCAACAAAACAATGAAGTAAAAATGCAAGACCACATTCCAATACCGTGTCCCATCTCTAATAACACGTTTCACGTACCGAATGCTCCTTTTTATCTTTTATTTCATATTGTAGAACGGTAGTAACACATCATCTGCGTGTCGAACGTCTTAATCTCAAAAGCGGAATACAGGGAACCTGTTATTTCGATTAACAGAAATTATATAGCGACTTCACTTTCTTCATGTTCTTGCATCTCATGAAATATTAGGGACGAGCTGCGGGTTCTGATTACTCGTAAAAAGCTGTTCTCGCGACGCAGCTTGCGGGCTGTATTGGCCGTCAATTAAGCATTAAATATTGGAGCGCGGGTCGCTGTTCGCGTGTTTCCGGGGATGGGGCGTCTTGCGAAGCGGGAGATGGCAAAAAACGTCGAGGTTTCGGAGAATTCTAGCGGCTTGCTGCTCTGATCGGTAGTTTTCCGTGGTTTCTCCGATCAACACCAGGTGAAATCCGGATCAGTACCCTAATAAACAGACCACGGACCGCGCGCGATCTTCCTTCCTCTTCCTTGGCCTATCCTCTCCCCTTACACACTTACAATAACATGCACTACACATGCCGGGAGACTGATCGGGGTTTTGAACTTCTCCCGGCTGCGGCGGTGCCCGGCTGATGGGAGATACCTGCTTGGGAAAACCCCGCTAGCCGACTGTAGGTCGGCGCCGGATATGGCCATCCAGCGGGGAAGACCCCGCTACCTACCGAGCAAAAACACGCAGTACACGTACGGGACTAATGACTATATTAGTTGACAGGCCCGGGAACACTAATCAAACGATGGAAACACTAATCAAACGATGGAAACAGTAATCAAACGTTGGAAACACAAAAATCAAACGTTGGAAACACAAAAATCAAACGAAACACAAAAATCAAACGAAACACAAATCAAACGATGGAAACACAACAAACGATGGAAACACAATCAAACGATGGAAACACTAATCAAACGATGGAAACACTAAGCAAACGATGGAAACACTAATCAAACGATGGAAACACTAATCAAACGATGGAAACACTAATCAAACGATGGAAACACTAATCAAACGATGGAAACACTAATCAAACGATGGAAACACTAATCAAACGATGAAAACACTAATCAAACGATGGAAACACTAATCAAACGTTGGAAACACAAAAATCAAACGTTGGAAACACAAAAATCAAACGTTGGAAACACAAAAATCAAACGTTGGAAACACAAAAATCAAACGTTGGAAACACAAAAATCAAACGTTGGAAACACAAAAATCAAACGATGGAAACACAAAAATCAAACGATGGAAACACAAAAATCAAACGATGGAAACGCAAATCAGACGATGGAATCGCAAATCAAACGATGGAAACACTAATCAAACGATGGAAACACTAATCAAACGATGGAAACACAAAAATCAAACGATGGAAACACAAAAATCAAACGATGGAAACACAAAAACCAAACGATGGAAACACAAAAACCAAACGATGGAAACACAAAAATCAAACGATGGAAACACAAAAATCAAACGATGGAAACACAAAAATCAAACGATGGAAACACAAAAATCAAACGATGGAAACGCAAATCAGACGATGGAATCGCAAATCAAACGATGGAATCGCAAATCAAACGATGGAAACACTAATCAAACGATGGAAACACTAATCAAACGATGGAAACACTAATCAAACGATGGAAACACTAATCAAACGATGGAAACACTAATCAAACGATGGAAACATTAAGCAAACGATGGAAACACTAATCAAACGATGGAAACACTAATCAAACGATGGAAACACTAATCAAACGATGGAAACACTAATCAAACGATGGAAACATTAAGCAAACGATGGAAACACTAATCAAACGATGGAAACACTAATCAAATGATGGAACCACTAATCAAACGGTGGAATCCCAAATCAAACGGTGGAACCACTAATCAAACGATGGAAACACTAATCAATGTCTCGTCCAGACCTCGCTCGATCCCGGGTCCTCGGAGGACGGCGGGCGTTGACTCGGCCTGGCGCGGCGCCAGCACTGCCTCGCCGTCCGCGCCGTCCTCCGTCGCGCCCGTCCGTGCGCGACGCTGCGAGCGGAGCGGAGCGGAGAGGAGCGGGCGCGGGCGAGCGGGCGATCGGGCGTCCTACGCTCTTGGCGCCACTTTGCCTTCTAATTGCTCGCATTGTTGGGCGCTTTCATGGCGGACGCCTCTCGATGCGCCCCCCCTCCCCCGCGGAGTGGGGGTAGGGGGGTGTTTTCGCGCTTTTCCGCTCCGTCGAGACTCTTGCGCTGTCGGCGTAGTTGGCTGCTCGCTCGTATCCCGGGTGTTCTCGTGTGAAATGATACGTCTCTAGCGATGAGAAAGCAATGCACACAATGAAAGTTATAGACGTACCAGAAATGTTATCGTGTTCTTTTTGTGTGCTTTTCTTCTGCTGTCGTTTTTCTTGTTCGCCACGTTCATTGTTTTCCTATGGATTTCGTATTTCTTTATAATTTGTTCGGTTCATCCCTATTAATTCATTTCATCATACTTGTTCTTATGTGGATCTTTCCTTTTCTTTTAGTCTTTCTATTCTTTCCTTTCCCTTTTGTCTTGTATTATTCACATCTGGTCTTTTGTCGATGATTCTTGACTATGAACATTTTCTTACGTTGAACCATTAAATTTCTTCTGTCCGACTTTCAAAAAGGGTATTGAAAATATGCAAAATATGTAATGTAAATACAAGAATTCTGTAATAATATATAACACGAGAATTTTCACTGTTTCGTGTTCTCTATGATATTCTCGTCTCTCTTTTCCTCTTCGTTCCTCCTTTCCTGGGCCTATCCGTGCCTCATCCCCACTCGTGCCGGATCTCCTCCGTTTCCTTCAGCCACCCACGTTGTGGGAGTGCTCTACGGGCTTCGAGCCGCGCTTGTACGGAGTAGCAGTGTGGAGGAGGCTGAGGCGATCGATGTCTTCTGTCGACCGAATCTACGGGTATATCGAACTCTCCGTCGTTTATAACGACCGATGCGATTCTGTTAATGAAATAATTTTAAGGTTGACCCAAATTTATTGACGGGAGTGGTTAGACACTTGAATGCTGAGAGTTTGGAATCATTTCCGCTAGCTCATCACAATGTATTTGTTGTGTAGTTGAAGTATGTTCATGATCAGCGTAGTGGGTATATGACAATGAAGGTATGAAAAATGAAAATATGATCCAATGAACAATACAGTGCCATTTTACGTCGAAGTCCCTTGACGTACGTACCCTTTGTGGTTAAATAAGGCCCAGGTTCTTCCCTTCGCCATGGTGCGCTTTTGGGTCTCGCACGTCCAGACCCCGTGACCAAGGGGCGCGCATCGCTGCCCCTTGGTATCGGCGGGTGGCGCTGCGTCTACCGCGCGCACGTCGCGTTGTGGCGGCTGCCAGCCTGCGCCGCGCCGCGCCCGGGATGCCGCGTCGGCCGGACGTGACGTGACGAGGCTCTCGCCAAAAGAACGTGCGCCTGCCTGCGGCTTGCCGCATGCTCCGCCCCGCCCCGCACCGCCCTGCCTCACAGCGCCCCACCTCACAGCGCCCCACAGCATCCCGCCCCGTCCCACACCGCCCCGCCCCGCCCCGCCCCGCTCCGTCCCGCCCGTCCCCGCCCCGCCCCGCCTCGCCCCGCCTTGCCCCGCCTCCCCCCGCCCCGCTTCATCCCGTCCCGACCCTTCCAGACCCGACCCCACCCGACTCGACCTGCCCCGTCCCTTCGCGCTCCGTTCCGCCACGCCCCGTCCCGTCCGGCCCGGTCCGACCCCGATCCGTCCCGTTCCGTCCCGTCCCGCCCTTCCGGCCCGCCCTACCTCGCTCCGCCCCTCCACTCCGCTCCGCGCAACCCTGCTCCGCCCCTCCTCCTCTCCGCCTGGCATCGTTCCGTCCCGCTTCGCCTTGCCCCTCCCCGACCCGTCCCCTCCGGCGCGCCTCGCTTCGTCCCACCTCGCCCCGCTCCGCCCCGCCCCACACACACCTCTTCGCACCACCCCACCCCACTCCCCCCGATCCGTCCCGCCCCGTCCCGTCCTTCCGCCCCGTCCCACCCTTCCAGCCCGCCCTACCTCGCTCCCCTCTCCACTACGGTCCGCGCAACCCTCCTCCGACCCTCCTCCTCCCCGCCTGACATCATTCCGTCCCGCTCCACCTCGCCCCTCCCCGACCGATCCCCTCCGGCTCGCATCCCCTCGCTGCCCCTTACCTCGCCCCCGCACCACCCAGCTTCGCAGCACCCCACTTCGCCCCGCCCCCCTCCGGCCCGCTCCGTGTTGCTTCGCCGCCTGCACCGCACTCCATCATGCTCCGCCCAACCCCGCCCCGCCCCCTCCGGCCCTCCCCACCTCGCTCCTTCCCATTCACTCCTCCCCGTCACGCTCCGCCCCTCCTCCCCGCCTGTCCACACTCCGGCCAGCCTCCCACCGCTCTGCCCCCTCCGCCCGGGTCCACCCGTTCCACGTCGTGAAATGTCAAACGTATCAATGTTTCCACGTGACGTGCTTGTTGAAATGTTGCATGCCGTAATGGTCGCTTTGCTTCCACATCGATTTCTCCGTCCCTCTCCTCTAGCTCCTTGCTCTCGCCTTCTACGTTGCGAGTCTTGCCTGTCGTTTCTCGTGCTCATATCCGATGACCTCTCTCGTTAACTCTGGCAGAAAATTGACTTCTGAAATTGCGGTTCAACATTGAAATTATTACTGAACTGTATCACAAAAATATTCCCCGACTTCTTTAAGTCTAGAGACGTTAAACATGAGTGAAAATGCGCACCTTCAATGTGAATGACAATTAGAATTAAGATGTGAATACATTAAGTGAAGAGTATTTGATAAATAATATCATTTACGTTTTGTACAAAACTTATCCATTTTTCATTTGTTTACTCTTTTTCTTTACTCGCACTCCATTTCGAAATATTTTGAGGGTTTGGCTTATCCTGCCTTCTAGAAATTTTTCGCAAATTTTAATTTTTGTCTTTTAATTTCGCCTCTTTTCATCTGCATTTATCTTTCGTCACTTTATCGAATCTGATTTTCTACTTCATTTTCTTTCGTTTTGTCATTCACACATTCACATTTTTATTTTCTTAAATTTTTTAAATCAGTTTTGCTTTTATTTCTTAACCGTATATGAATAAACTTGCCCGTTTCTACCGTTTCCATCTTGTCTTCTTTGCCTTCCATCTTTTTCCATCTCCGTATTAACAACTTACGGGAGCGGTAGCTCAGTGCATCAACTGATGTCACTGCAACGCCTCTGACCGGGAGGTCCTAGGTTTAAGTCCTGACGGCGGCAGGATTTTCGACACTAGCTTTTCAGCCAGGACATATTCAGTCGCTGTCTGGAGTAGAATTGTAGCGGCCGGATTCTCTGATCGGTAGTTTTCCGTGGTTTCTCCGATCAACACCAGGTGAATGCCGGAGCAGTACCCTAACAAACGGGCCACGGACCGCGCGCGATCTGTCCTTCCTCTTCCTTGCCCTTACACACACACACACATATACGCTAACATTCACTACGGTACCACATATTCCGGGAGACAGGTCGAGAGCTTAGAACTTTTCCCAGCTGGGTGGTGCCCCGTTGGTGGGAGAGTCCTGGTTAGGGGGTCCCCGCTACCCGACGGTAGGTCGGCGCCGGATCCCGCCATCCAGTGAGGGAAGATCATCACCATCTCCCGAGAAAAAAACATGCACTACACTAACGGGACTAATGACCGAAGCGCCCGGAAACACGAAAAAATCAATCAATTAAGTACTTACGTTTCCTGCGACCCCACCCCCGCCCGCCCTGTGACGAGCGCCGAGTGGGGGGTGCACGAGACCCTGCCCACTCCTGCGACGGGGGGATTCCCCGGAGCACCGTGACTGCTGAGTGTGCCCTGTCAGGAAAGCTACTGCACGCCCTGACGCTTTTTGTGCACGCAACGCGTCCCCGGGAGATATGTTATGGATCTAAGACCTCGTCCATTGCCTCGTTGCTTGTTGAATCAAGGTCTTTCGTAAAAGACATTTTACATTGGTTCCGTGACGACTTATCTCTTAAAATCATAATAAGTTTTTAAATGTTCATATAATTTATATTCATATACATATTTTTGTAAACAAGATTAGAAGAACGTTAAGATGTGTTCATGAAAAAATTCTGAGTGCAGATCGAAGAAGTAATTTTCTACTACTCCGAACGAGACCATCATATTTTGAGAGCTTATTTCATACACGAGCATGATATGTATATTTCATGCTTAGTATGTTGATGCGACACTGATTCTTCATTAAATAGTCACATATATCATCAATATTATTCAATTACCATGATATTATTTCGTTAATATTCATCAGATTTACATCGCCGAAGCAAATATCGTAATATGTTAAGATAATGAACAACTGAATGTTAAGTGAGGTGTCTCTAACTCCTCTTTTAGAAGGACACATTCCGTTGCAAACCACTTCAGAACCTTCAATTGCATCGTTATTTGGGCTCTGAAAGACCACACATGGTAGCTCCTAGTGACGTCGTTTCATCCGGAATGTAAAGGAACACGGGTATCCTCCCCATTTGGAACGGACCGCGCGCGCGCGCGCCTGGGAACCGTTCGTGTATGCAACCCGCGTTTCAGAGAAGCACTGCGGACAGCCGCGCCGCTGAAACTAGGAGCTGTGGGAGGAGGGAGAAAGACCATGCGGTCGCGTGCGTGGAGAGATCACAGGCGCCCAACGCTTCGGCGGCATTGGGCGCATTCGAGAGCCTCGAGGATGCGGAGCGACTAGTGGGGTGAAATCGAGCGGAACGCAATCAGGTGATATCAATCCTGTGGATTTCTAGGACGTCTGTACTATACGTGAAGTGTCAATACAGATAATTTTATTTTCTACACTTTTCATTGTCTCATCTATTATTAAACATAGTCATTTCTTTCGTCGCTTTCCATTTCTTCTTCGAATTTATTTTTCTGGTGACGTGTATTTTTTCCTGACCTTGTCTTAAAGAAGTCTCAGTCTTCACAAAGTTACCTTCCATTAATGTTTAATCTGTGATTTCATTTAACTACCTTAAATGCCGTATACATGTGCGAAAAGTTATTCTGTTGTTTCGTGCAAATTGTCTTCAATCTTATTTTCGACTCTGTACGTGCACGCTCCTTGCCCTGTGTTGGTGACCTTATCGATATCGCATTACCTGCTATTCAGATCTCCATACCGGCGACTTGCTGTGCAAACATGGCGTGCTTGGACATTAGCATATTGCAATTACAACCTGTGGTAGGTGGTGGGCATTCCGGTTGTGCGACTTCAACGCCCCCGCAAAAGCATTTTCGATCGAATCCAATTCGCTCGTCAGCTAGCATCCTTAATCGTCCCACACCGCGCTACAGCCAACACGCTTCCTCGGGCCGCATGCTACTGCTTTCGGCCTCTTTGCGTCTGCGTTATCAAGCTGCTGCTCGTGCAAAGGAACCTTGTGGAACACCTCCTTTATTCTAAAATTGATAGATTATACAGGAAGTGGAGAGAGGAAACAACAAAACTTTGAAAACAAGCTCTAAAGTTAATTTTAAGCTTATTTTCTGAAAATAATTTTTTCGTAAAGTAAAAAAAACTAACCAGAAATCAAAAAAGTCGAATTGTGTAAATTGGGTGATTTTTGTGTTATTTTTTATTTCTGAACAAATATATTAATTTGTAAATAATAAATAATTTCCGTTTCTGGAGTGTTCATATGTTTCTGGAATGCAAACTTTTGTGTAGAAAGTATTTTTTAAAAAGAAAGTATAAAGTTATTCGAAATATCGAAGGAGTTTATGAGACAAAATACGCTTAAAATTGTCTTAAGATATTATTTTCGGGATATGGTACGGAAATAAGTTGATTTAAATTCAGTAATTGTACCTCAATTACGATTTCATAACAAAGTAAAAATTATTTGCGAAATACATGGATGCATATTGATTTAAAATTAGAGCGTTTAATTACTCAAACAGCTACGGTGATAAGTGAGACAAAGATTAGAAACAACAAAACAGCTAGTTGCCTTCCAAAGTGAGAGACTAGAAGACCAAAGGACCTTGAGACAACCTGTCACAATAGTATTGGTAGTAGAATCATATATAAATGCAATCGATGAGAACAAAAACTTACAAGAAAGTATTGAGAAAGTGGGTGTGAAGTTGGGGACCGTTAATTCTGTAAAAATTATAAAATTACGGTTCTATAAAAATCACGAAATGAGGGGTGAAATATCTCAATAATGCCAGCGAAATTTCCCGGTACGAAACACGGCGCGCAGTGTTCGTGTCTCAATAACATGAACACATGGTTGAACTACAATTCCTTCGATTGGTTTCGTGATGTATTGCCCTGGTACGCAAACGCTACTTGAAAGTTCTCCGCCGCAATCACGCCGACATCGCCCGCCGCCGACGTCCGGCGAGCGCCCCTGAAACGAGAGCCGCCGAGCGCGGTTTTAACGAAGCCCTGACGGCGGGCGGAGGGGGAGGGGCAGCGGACGAGGGCCCTTCAGGTGCGGGGTGCGCACGCGTCTCGTTACGTCAGCGCCCTCCCCACCCCCGCCCCGCCCCCGCCCCCCGGGCCGCGCCCCGCGTTCGCGTCCCGCACAGGCCTTCCGCTTTCGCAGAGGGCCCCGCGAGTGCCTTTGTGTCCTCTGCACCGGAGCCTGATGGATCACTCCCCCCTCGCGCCCACGTCGAGCCGGGCTCCATCCTGTTCGCGTTTTCGCGCCGCGCCGCCTCCGGTGCTGTGCCCGGACGAGGTCAGGGAGGGGGAATTATTTTTATCCTGCTTCGGGTTTGTGTCCTCAACTCAGTCTTCCTTTCCTTCCATTTTCTCTCCTTCTATTCTTGCGTTCTTTCTTTATTTCGGTCGGTCTGTATTTAGTTGTTTCTGTATTTAGTTGTTTCTGTATTTAGTTCTTTCTGTATTTCGTTCTTCCTGTATTTCGTTCTTTCTGTATATCGTTCTTTCTGTATTTCATTCTTCCTGTACTTCGTTCTTTCTGTATATCGTTCTTTCTGTATATCGTTCTTTCTGAATATCGTTCTTTCTGAATATCGTTCTTTCTGAATATCGTTCTTTCTGAATGTAGTTCTTTCTGAATGTCGTTCTTCCTGCATTTGGTTTTTTCTCTATTTCGTTCTTTCTGTATTTTATTTTTTCTATATTTCGTTCTTATTTACTTTCTTCTGGTCTTACTAGTGAGTTAATATATAGAAAATGATTCACTATCATAATAACACCGATAAAATCATTATCACTGTCTTGTGTGAGTATTTGTTGATTTCGTCAACTACTTTGGTCATTAGTTCAAGTACAGTGTATGTTATATGTCGGTTGGTCGAGTCAGACACTATTTTTCAGCCGTATAAAGTGCATTTCCTTTTACAAATTCCTGAAGTTCGTCTACATTTAAATGTGTTTTGAATACGCTATTGTACCACATTGCGACGTCAAATCCTCATTGGTAGTATATGTGTTTTTAATTATTTCGAAAACATACTGAATTCTTGTTGGTTTAATGCAGCTTTGCAGTTAATAAATTACTTTTGCAACGGCTACTTTCCTCTTGCTTCTACAAGAATCCCAAAAACAATGTAGTGAATTTTAAAAACAATATAAGTATTTAATGCTATTGAAATATTGTGAATGAGAAATTACATAATATTAATGCTGTTTTGATACGTAGTACTGAACAAGCCTATTTTTCACGATTACTATTTGTTCAAATAGTTTCAAAACATTTTGCATATTTTTTTGTGGAAAAAGCACTTCGTCGCTTTTTCGTTCCTCTTTGTTTCTAAAATGTCGCCCGCTTCTTTTCCGAGGTATGCGCATTTCGTTCTCATCTGAGTTTATTTCGTACAATTTTTTACCTCTCCCTTCTAATTTAACAAAATTTTCATCTCGTTCCTTTTTATGGTTCTCATTTTACGTTCGTTTTACGTTCCTTGGGGCCTTCCTGATTCTTTCCCGACTTCGCCTGCGGACGCCTTTCTTTTCCTCTTCGTGACTTCGTTATCGGCCCGCGCTTACCACCCAGCCTTCACTCCGGGACGATATATTACGACGTGCCTGCGTCGTCCTCGCACCTGCAGACGACGGTAACCTGAGCGGTGGCGGCGGGGACGGCGTCGGCGAGCAAGGGCGCGGGGGCGGAGGCGAGGGGTCGTTTGCAAATTGCGCCCTTGTAGGGCCTCCGCCCTGCGCGCGCGCGCGCTGGTGTTCCCCAAGGGCCGTTCCCCGCCCCATCTCGGAGAAAGCCCTCGTCAGGGTTCGTGTGTCACCTGGCCCTTTCTTTGCGTCATCAGTCTACGACGGTGAGAGGACGTGTTTATTTGGCGGCGGCTTTTTGCATGATTGAAGACGAAGAAGAAGTCTTGTTGCAGAAGGTCCTTTGAGATGCCTAAAGTAAAGAGTTAGATACGAGCCTTTGATGAATAAGTCGTCTGCTTTTGAGTAGAAAGTATGAGAACATTTTTGTAACATTTCAGTAAAAACAAAAGGAGAGCGTACAACTTTTCTTTTACTTACCTTTTTCTTTGGGAATTTGTTGATGATACTTCCCAAGATTGATCAATATAGTTCATGCAATGCGAATTTTTCATACTACATCATCAGAAACAGTTGAAAAATCATGTGAATAAACGTATACGTAAAGCAAGTTCGAATGCCATGAAAGGCATGATTTGAGTTTTAGAATATATAAATAATTTTTGTAATAATAATAAATAATAATAATGATAATAATAATGATATTATTATTATTATTAATAATAATAATAATAATACCGGTAATAACCTAAGTGAAACAACAAACACATCTTGCATTAAACATTCTAAATGATTTAAAATTAGATGCATGCCAATTCCTTAAACCTACGACAATTATTTCGCTTCGGATATTCAGTTTCCCTTGCTTTCTTTTGACGCTGCAAGTGCTCTTCGAATAACCCTGCAATATCTGAGCCTTTTCCTTTTTGCGTTCTCTTATCTCCCGCCAGCATTTACTTCCTCGCGCGGCAGACGCTGTTTATTTCGTCATCTTGCGCTAAGTCGCGTCGAGGCCGGCAGCCCGGCTTTTCTCCGGCGGGGTATGGCGCGGCGCGGCGTGGCGTGGCGCGGCCCGCGTTTACCTTTTCACGGGCGTCCTTGCTTTGCGGCGCCGCCGCCGCCGTCACGTCGCCGCTCTCTGTACTTTAGGTAATGGGTTTTACGCTTCTTAAAACACGCCCACTCCCGTCTCCGACCGAGGCGTGTGCCGCGCCCGGCCTTGCGATTCTTCCGCGAACTCGTTGCCGCGCTCGACCTCAATTCCTTCGCTCGCGAAGGCGGACGCAAGTTGCGAAGAGCGCCTGGTTGCCTCCTGGAAACAATATCGCTGTGCGGACCATGTTGCGTCGGTGGAAATTAAGAAAACCTTTACGTTTTAAATGTAGGTGACAATGACGATGGTTGTGATATTGGTGTACTGAAATGGCCGATTTGAACCGGCGATTTAAAAACAATAGTGACAGATGTTAAAATATTGATAACGGACTGAGAATTGTAGTGCAGTAAAAGTGTTGGTGGCAGTATTCGAGTGATAATCGGTGTAGTATTCCGGTGTCATTTGAACGTTGTGACAAAACAAAGGGAATTATTCCATTATTCGTAAATTTGCATTATTAATATTTACTGAAATACATTTCCTCAATATAACACAATTTTATTCTTCGTGGTTTTACAACTATCATACTTTATTATTTTATTCGCAACGATCACAAAATATTCTAATAATAGTTGAACACTTACAAAACTTATTGTTCACTAATGTAAACTTGATTGTGAATTGAAAATTGAGCGCGGCCAGCGACAGGTTTGTTCATTTGGGGACTGGTTCATTGTCTTTCCATGACCTCTACGAGTGTTTCCAACCAGCAAAAAGTGTTGTCCGGTGTGGGATTTAATTGTAATTGCATAGGTTTTTGCATCCAACGCGTTGTTGATTACATCACCGTTGTCGTTCGATAGTTCAGAGTGCCCGACGCATTAAAAAATTAATATTTGAAAATTGAAAAAAAATTAATGAAAATAGCACTTGTCATGTAAGTCAAAGTATTGGCTTCTGTCTTTAGAAACTAGTGGTGCTATAGAATGGCACAGACGTTTTACATTAGTTAGTTCTTTTCATGTCTTCAGTCTAGACTAGATTTTCGGTATTCCCTCATCCTTTCCCCAACTGCTACCTATCTATGCCAAAACATTTTTTCATATTTCCTCAGTTTCTCGGCCCTCCAATAGTATAATTGAAATATGTCTTTAAGAATATTACAGAAGAGTAAATACCCAACATATCCAAATTTTTGTTGAAAAAATTGAAGCTGTTCTTGAGAAAATATCGTTTGAGCGTTTCAGAAAATGTGCAATTTTGAGCTCATTTTTACAGAAAAGTTGTGTAATTTCGAAAAACTTCATTAGAAAGCCTTTGTAGAAGTAGTGTTGACAAATGCAATAATGTATAAAATGTCCGTAACGTAAATATTAAGATCGTGAGCTACAAAAAATTGCATTCGTGAAAAGTTTAAAGGATTCATCTAAATGGCTTATTCGTCATGTTATGTAAAGTGCACATAATTTTCAATGAAAAATTTCGAGCCGTTTTGGGAAAAAATCTTGTTTTTAAAATTGCCTTTGTTTCACGCAAAATTACTCGTAAACTATTCATATTTTCGTGAAAAGGTATATGCGTTCATTTCAAGATCGAATAATACAGAATTGTGTGAAAAAAGATCTTGTTTCAGTAAGGCAGAAGTAGAATGGTAAAAATTAAACTAGAGAAAAATATCTTCCCCAGCTGCATTGTGGATTATTATTTTCACAGTCATGGAATTTCACCAAACTGACCGTCGGAGTCGTCAAATTGGTTCAAAAAAATATTCTTTACAATTTTATAAAATTTAGAGTATTTAATGGAAGTCGGACTCTTACCTTATTTAGAAACCCATTTTGCTCTGTACAGGCAAAAATTTAAAAGGAATAATTTTGGTTATACTTGAGAAAACTTTGAAAATGATCTTGCTGCTTCATGTAAAGTACCTCCAAAAATTAAATCATCTGTTTCATATTCGCTGGACGTAGACTTAAGCAGATAAAGAGGAGAAAAAACGTTTTGGAGAAAACTCTGTGATATGTAGGCGGTAGTGACGCCCACAGAGATAAAAAAATTATCGATGTCAGGGACCTAAAAGTTCTAAATTTCCGTCAAAATATTAACGTAGATATTCAGCATTACATAACTTTCTCTATGTAGTATCTACGTATACGAGAAAATAAAAATGTAGTTCAGGGGATAACGAATGGTTCCTTGAAAATTAACGATAATACTTCGTGGACAAAGCTGACTGGAATACAAGAATAATGGTCTAGGAATGAGTGTCTCATTCTACTGGGGAAAGTACAGTGGCTTTGCCAGTCAGCATGTACATCAATGCGCACTTTTCTGCCCACCCCTCCGCTGTTTCTTGCGTGTTCTGCCGGTTATTTCTTTGGCCTCGTGACGCCGACCGCCCCCCCCCCGCCGCGCCGTCCTCTACCTTCCCCTCCCTTGCGCCGTCGCCACTAAATGTGTTTTCCCTTTGTCCAAGAGTCCCTTTGTGAATGAAGCACGGGGTTATATACTGCAGTGGAATGTCTCCTTTTATTAGAGTTGGACAGCGTCCCAGGAGTTTTAATAAGAGCCCAACCTCTTTGCTCTCCCCTCCCTCTCTTCTCCCCTCCTCGACGCTGCGTGGGGTACCCCGTTGCGTGCCCCCCCCTCCTCTTCCCCTCTTGTGCTCTGCCGCTGTCGAGTGCCTCTGGGGGGCCCGTGTTTCCGCGTGGTTGGTTGCAGTGTTTTGCTCGTGAGCTTTGTTTTGTGTGCGTCGGGTGCTGCTCCTGCTCCTAGCGTAGGTCCTGTGAACGAGTTTTTTTCACGTCCTGTAGTACTTGCTTTTTAGAGGGCGAAGTACCGAAATCGGTATAAAAAATTGTAGCTGAGGATTTAAATTTTCTTCGGACATTTTTTGTCATCTCGTGTGAATTTACGAACCGTGAAAATTCTTGAATGTGAAAATGGGAATGGGAGGTCATTCTAATTGTGATTTTTGTGTTAGTTGAAATGTGTAAATTCGGTAGACTACTAATTTTTGTATACTTTGCACTATTCAGTTTGTTTGTTTTGTTGTTGTTTTTTAAGTGCTATTGCATTTCTAATGAAATTTTGTGTTTGTTGCAGGTTGGTATTACCTTCACATTCAGTAACTAATGTTGCAGGAGGGTAAGTGAATAATGAATAGAACAAATTTTCGAAAATGTTTGTGAAAACATTTCAATGCCATTTTCAATGCCATTTTTCAGAATATTAATAGAATTATCAGAAAGGATTTCAAAAACCGAGTCGCATTTGCTTTTAATAGATGCCTTCTTTGTGAGTAAAATCTTCAAATATCGCATTTGTACGATGTTATCGTTGGAAAAATACTTTTTGTGAACTGATTTGATTTAAAAGATCGTATCTTTCTCTGTAATTTTCTCTGAAAGCGTGAGTGTGTGGTCAAGAACAGGGCTTTAAAACATCCTCAGCAGTTTTAAAGAGGCATTTTGAAAAAAAATATAGCTGCTAATTAAAATTTATCAGCATCATGTGAAATTTAAGCTCCGTAAACCATCAGAACATTAATCCTAAAAAAGCGAAAAACTCGTGTTCATGCGTTATGTTGATTCTCGGAATAATTAGTGCTATGCAAACAGTTTTTTTAACCTACAGAAATAATGTTGTTTATTCCCAGAACGTTTTCAATTTTAAGTTGATATACAGAGGGGAACGAAGAGGTTGTTTTTAAAAGTAAACTGCACTAAACATTGCACATCAGCCATAACATTTTATGACTGTAATTCTCATTCGAGAAAAATCAATTTTTAACCGAATTCGCACTGTTCGTCGTGGGCTCTTAGAGGGTTTTTTTTTCTAATTGTTCGTGACAAATACCCAATCACTTGAAATTTCATACGAGAGAAGTGGAAAATTTTATCCCTGCTTGCACTTGCGAGTCAATTAGTTCCTGCGATGTCAGTTTTATAGTAAGAACTGTGCAAATTACTCCTAGCTGAAAAGCTAGTGTCGAAAATCCTGCCGCCGTGGGGAGTGGAAACCTAGGACCTCCCGGTCAGAGGCGCTGCAGTGACATCAGTTGATGCACTGAGCTACTGCTCCCGGTCCCAATCACTTGAAATTTCATACGAGAGAAGTGGAAAATTTTATCCCTGCTTGCACTTGCGAGTCAATTAGTTCCTGCGATGTCAGTTTTATAGTAAGAACTGTGCAAATTACTCGCACAATGTTGCTGCGTTGCTCAAGCCACTGCTAGTGCCGCAAGTGAATTCGTGCTGACATGTGTCGCGTGACTTTTTGCACGGTGGGACGTGCTTTAGAACGTTCTTCGCGATGGGACCACGCGGGACAAATCACAGCCCAACCGGCTGTTTGATAATGGCAAGAGTGTGGAATAGTATTCGCACTATTTCATTTCCGAATGGCATTGTTTCGATGGATCGCACAGTCCCGCGTACTCTGTTCTCGATAAACAAAGACTTTTGAATGTGATTACGTCCGCCTTTATCACTCTCACAACATCGGTGTAACTGGTGCCTATGTTGCCGTCTTATCACCCCCACATATCGGCCGTCACCGTTCAAACCGTGAGAGGTGGCTCAGGGGGTCAACTGATGTCACTGCAGTCCCTCTGACCGGGAGGTCCTAGGTTCGAGTCCCTACGGTGGCATGATTTTCAACACTAGCTTGTCAGCAAGGTCGAATTCAGTCGCTGCCTGGAGGAGAATTCTAGCGGCCGGCTGCTCTGATCGGGAGTTTTCCGTGGTTTCTCCGATCAACACCAGGCGAATACCAAAACAGTACCCTAACAGACAGGCCACGGACCGCCCGCGATCTTTCCTTCCTCTTCCTTGTCCTATCCTCTCCCCTTACACACACACTCTATCATGCACTACACTACCACACATGCCGAGATACCGGCCGGGAGGTTAGAGCTTCTCCCGGCTGGGGCGGTGGCCCGCTGGTGGGAGAGTCCTGATTAGGGGGAAACCCCACTAGCCGACGGTAGGTCGACGCCGGATCTCGCCATCCAGCGGGGGAAGAACACCGTCACCTTCTGAGAGAAAACATGAACTACACTTATGAGACTAATGAACTCGGTAGTCGACGCGCCCGGAATCACTATCAACCAACCACCGACCTTCCAGTCACCGTCCAACCCAACTTCCGTCGCCCGCGTAGTGCTGTCATGGCTGCCTTCGTCTTTCCCTCCTCCTAGGCCACCGCCCGGACCATACGGCACGTGATGTATCGCCCGTGCAGTGGACGTTGTTCGGAGGGCGAATGTGCGCGCGAGCGGAAGCCGAATAATTTATGGCCATGTGAGGGCACCGCGGGTGGCAGAGATGCCCTGGCGCTGCCTGCGCTCCGGCACGCGCTCCGCCCAGCGGCTAGACCAGCGGTACGGCCACTAGTTGGTTGGTTGTGAGTGATTCCGGGCGCGTCAATAGCTTAGATCGGTAGTCCTGTAAATGTAGTTTTTTCCTCGGGAGGAGGAAGTGATCTTCCCCCGCTGGATGGCGAGATCCGGCGCCGACCTTCCGTCGACTAGAGGGGATTTTCCCCAACTAGGACTCTCCCAACAGCGGGGCACCGTCCCATCAAGCTCTTAAGCTCCCGACCGGTCTCCCGGAATGTGTTGTAGTATAGTGCATGCTAGTGTAAGTGTGCGCAAGGTGTGAGGATAGGACAAGGAAGAGGAAGGAAAGATCGCGCGCGGCCCGTGGTCCGTTTGTTAGGGTATTGCTCCGGCTTTCGCCTTGTGCGGCCCCAAAAAACTAACATTAACAAAATACAAATCTTCCAAAACCAGTTCCTTATGATAATCACTAGACCTCAGATTATAGGACAAATGCCTACGTAGTTCCTTTAGAAGGTTGTGGAAAATATTTGCAGATGTTTGCAAATCATGAAAAAATAGATGGCCAGGACGAGGTAAAAGACCAGGAGTGGCACGGTAAGAAATCAGAATGTAGCAAAACAGTGTAATGCAACTGATATAACTAAATTTGTGAAAAAAAGGATAAAGAATGGATTAACCATATCACACGAATAAGAAATGGCAAACTAGTGAAAATTGCCAGGGATAAGATTCGATTAGGAAGGAGAAACCCTGAAGGTTGCAGAAAACATGGAGAGAAGATCTCCAGTCACCGTTTTATTATTCGTGTAATAATGAACAAGAAAATTAATTTAAAAGGAACAAGCCATATGCTATTGGGGAGGGTTGCTAGCGTACTTATGAGAAGCATGGCATTTCGGTGATTCACCAAGCAGAAATGGAGGATGGCCCAACATTGTTCCCGTTAATATGCATGAAAAAATAGTATCGGAGGCTATGTTTTTGTCAGAAAAGAAAACAGTGCTACCTGTGGTAAACTGATGCGTTGAAGATACGTGTATGATTTTTAAGTTGGTCAATTCAGTGGGCGATACAATATGTAAATTTAGGTCGTTTTGTTAAAGCGTTGAGCTTGAATGTTATGGAGGACGATGTAAGATTAACTGAATTACAAGTATTGAGTTGCTGGAAGCAACACAACACGATTTGGACGAAACTGCCACATGATATGTAGGTTGTTTGCTTAGAAATGTTGATAATACATTGTTTGAAGATCTTGAATTTGTACATTTATAATATTTTTACTAGCAATTCTTGGTAGAGCTCTGAATACCAACCAATTTTCTTAGTAATTTTCAATAACTGTCGTGCATTATAAAGAAATATTTTTCGTACTTTGAGAATATACTTAGTAAAATTTTAAAACCAAAATTCATCATGGACACAAAGAAATTAATAACATTAGGGTACGGATACGCTGAAGGTACTATAGTTTAAGCAGATTGTACACAACGTGTATCGTGTGCGGGCACAATTCTGATTCTAATATTTGCGTTCTTTATTTCATTCATTGACATATTATAAATTTGTTTCTTTTTTCTTTTGAACAAGAACTGAAGCGGCTGATTGTGACTGAATACAAGATAATGTACTTACAATTTATTTATTTAGTAAAAAACTGTTATGAGACGTATGGGGGAGAAAATCATCTGCGCACGCTTTCTTGAGTTTCAGAATCCCTTCCCAACAATTTAACTATTAATAGTTGAAAGATAAAAAATAATAGAAGTAATAATAATAATAATAATAATAATAATAAATTTAAAAAAGCGAGAGATTAACATTTCAAAAACTAGAAATTTTCGTTGCCGAATTATAGAAAACTTATTTGTAACGGTAAACGAACGAACCGATTTGATTTTTCTATATTGCTTACAAAATAGAAACGCACCCTAAGTTCTACTACCACTACAAGCAACAGGAAAGCACAACAAAACGTGCGCATAGTGAAGCTACATTTACGTTCAGAAGCAAATCAAGGGGCCATCTCAGCATTTGCTCAATGGATCTGGGAAACTGGACAAAAACCCGATCGAGATGGGTGTCATTGACCCGGAAGCTGAAGTACATTACTTATTACAGGCATTTAAGTCGTCTTTTAAAATTATGCAATGCAAATGTAAACAAATTCATTATAATATATCTTGGTTTTGTTAAAGTAAACATCTTTCTTTTTGACGATTAGTATAGTCTCTAATAATTGACTATAGACAAATTATTAATAGACAAATTAACAATATTAATAGACAAAATTAGTAATAGACGTTATGTCGTAATACTAAATGGAAGCACTAGTGATTTGTGGGGAAAATTCCAGTTATTGTAAAGGTGTGAATCACTCTTTGTGAAAAATAACAATGATACTCGTGCATAAGGAAGGATTCTTCCTGCGATTCTTATCTGCATATGACAAGCACGCGCAATCATTCGCAGAGAACGTCATGGTTTGCATTCAAATTGCTTATCTTAATAATTTCTATGCAATATTAAATGTCGAAAATAACCGACGTCACCAACAGCGCCTTGCTTTCAATAATTATTTTTTAAAATAAGATGCTCCAAAACAATTTATGACAATTGACAGAACAGTTTCTCTCAGCAAGAGTTTAGTTACTTTTCTTAATAGTGATACAAAACTACTCAAAGCTTTTAAATATGATTTAATATACAT
>BLKR01002847.1:27500-174144 GCA_011170035.1 Teleogryllus occipitalis
TTTTTTGCCCAGCTTTACTGTGTGAAGGAAATTTTACGAAAATATGTTACACTTGTGGAAGTTCAGGTCTGTGCTAGTTTTAAAATGCATGCCTACAATTGATTTTCGTGTGCTTGAATCTGAAATGATCCGCACTGTGTGTTACCGCTGGCGGTAACGGCAGCTTAGGACTGAGAGGTTGAATGTGAAGGAACTGGCAACGGCAGCGCAAGACTTCTCGCAGCCAGTGAAACAGCTGGCGCAGACTTTGCTTTAGGGCAGCCTGCTCGCCGCCGCCACCGGCTGTATTTTCCCCTTAACGATCTGCTGGAGCTTTGCCCTTTTCCTTCGTGGGGCTCTGTGAAGCTCTTAACGGTCAGCCACTTAGGGCACGCCGCCGCCGCCGCTGTGCAGAGCTGCTTCGCGGGGGGTGGCAAAGGGGTGGAGGCAGCGGCGAAATTCTGACTCGGTGGAAGGGGGAGGTGGAAGCCGGTTGGTGAGGGCGATCGTGAGAACAGTCGGACGATCGCCGTGGGAGATCGCCTCCGTTGCCTTGCTCGCTGACGATGCTTTCAGGTGACGCCCTTGTGGCTCTCAGTGGCTTCTGAAAAATCCATTAAATATACAGTCGACACCGGTTATAGTGAACTCGGATATAGCGAACCATCTGTTATAGCGGACTCGGATATAGCGAACCGTATGTTTTAGTGAACTCGGATATAACGAATCATCTGTTATAGTGAACTCGGATATAGCGAACCATCTGTTATAGTGAACTCGGATATAGCGAACCATCTGTTACAGTGAACTCGGATATAGTGAACCGTCTGTTATAGTGAACTCGGATATAGCGAACCCTCTGTTATAGTGAACTTAAGTCACTTGTCCCGTTTCAGTTAGAGAAATAAGCATAACATGATTTGGTTGTAGTGAACCTGAACATCAGCTATAGTGAACGTGGGTAATACAACGTCCTGGAAATTAATTCCCTCCTGGGAAAGAATATTTCGTCTCCGTGCCACAAATTCCAACACTAGCCAGCTTGAAAAAAAATCGTCGGCAAAAGGTCATAATCGAAGAAGTGACCCTGAGGTGAAGGTAGCGCACTCGGGATGGGTGTTTTACCTGCGGATACAAAAGACGTACCCTGCGTGTGCTTCTACTAGCTGCGACGACGCCCAATTGCTTGATTTAGTTTCTATCTTGATGTAACTTGATAGTCTGTGGGATAAAGCGCGTAGAGTTCTACGCAGGCGACCGGACGCTCGCGACTGACAGCCTGACGATATCCGCCGTGCCAAGCGAGAAAGCCATCAGTTTATTAACCGCTTGCGCCAACCCCCTACCGAAAGCATCTCGTATGTTATTAGACAATTAAAAGGCCTTCGGAGGATGGGACGATGTTCCAACTGTGCAAGAGGCATTGAAGAGTATCGAGACTGCATTACAATACTTGTACAATGAGGAGACAACATTACGATACAAAGAGGACTCTGGAGGAGAACAGAGAAATTACTAATGAAAAAGTACGAAGCAAACAATTGAAAATAATTGATTTTTCAAGGACAAATTAAGATATTAAAATTGTCAGTTCGTGCTGTTAACGTATTTTGCTTTTTCTCTATATTCATAAAATGAATCGTTATGTACAAATTCTGTTTAGTTTTGACTTCAACGGATATAGTGAACAAAAATTGTAAGTCCCCACAAGTTCACTATACCCGAAGTTGACGTACTACGCTCTTCTGTTTATTCTGGCTCCTCTTCAATATAGCGTCTTGCGCTCTCTCCAGGCTCATTCTATTGTTTGTGATCTTATTGCGACCTCGCGTCGCAATACTAATCATCACTGTCGCGGAGCTTCAGTGATGGTTTTTGTAACATTCACTTCTTATATCCCTAACCCTCAAGAAGAAATATATCGAATCTCCTATTAATAATTGAGCTTTAAATCATCCATGACATTTCAGTGACTAACATGACTTCATTTCACTGATTTTTTTAAAATTCTTCTCATCTTTCTCATTTTTTGCTTTTATATTTTTGCCAATAAGTCCTCGTACTATCTTCAATTGTACGAGTCTGCTGTACTCATTGTACTGTTTGTACCGTCAATATCTGCGTCCTACATGACCAAAAACGGCTTTTAAATTTGCGATAATTCTGTTGTGAGAATCTGCGAGAATAAAGTGATGCTAATTGTTATAGTGAATTAAATTTAATATCTTTAAAATTTAAAAAAATAAATGTTTATTTTACGTGATTGGAATAAACAGAGGCATTGTTTAGATCAGGATGCAAATTCAAAAATCATCCATGTTTCGTGGTTGTTGTTTTATTATCACAAGCCTCTTAAGGCGTATTGTTTGGAGGAAGATGGGTGTTTGTAGGGCGCAATAGCGCTAAAGAATGTGTGATTCTGTTTGGAATATCATTAAATAAATTGTGTATATAGTCACCTTTTTCGTAAGAAATATTTGGTAAAATAAAATTGAAAGGGCCACATGCGATGATTAGAAACAGTTGCAAGTCATAAATCTGGTATGTCAACGCTTAGTGGCACAAAATTTGTCTCCAACCCCACGCCCGCGTTGTCGGAGCACGTCTTTCTTAGAAAACGACATTCTCCCGATCCCTCCATCCCTTGCCCGACCTAACGTCGAGTCGTTCCCCGTCCCCATGCCAACGAGTCAATAGAGCCGTTTGTACAACAGCCCTCGCGGCATTCTCCGGCGTCCGTCTGGAACAATGGCGTTACCAGCGCCACCTACGTCGCTGCTGGCGCCGCACAAAGCGGCGAGCGCGCGCTCTCGTGTCGTGGGCCGCGTCGCCTCCGCGCCCGCCCTCCCACCCAGCGCCCAGCCCAGCATCACCCTGCCACCCAGCGCCCCGCCCCCTCGCCCCTTAGCGTTGCCTTTCCCCGCCCTGCCACCCAGCGCCCCACCCCCTCGCCCCTACGCATTGCCTTTCCCCGCCCTCCCTCGCGGCGCCCCATCCCTTCGCCCCTACGCATTGCCTTTCCCCGCCCTGCCACCCAGCGCACCACCCTCTCGCCCCTACGCATTGCCTTTCCCCGCCCTCCCTCGCGGCGCCCCATCCCTTCGCCCCTACGCATTGCCTTTCCCCGCCCTGCCACCCAGCGCACCACCCTCTCGCCCCTACGCATTGCCTTTCCCCGCCCTCCCTCGCGGCGCCCCATCCCTTCGCCCCTACGCATTGCCTTTCCCCGCCCTACCACCCAGCGCACCACCCTCTCGCCCCTACGCATTGCCTTTCCCCGCCCTGCCACCCAGCGCCCCACCTCCACACGCCTACGCATTGCCTTTCCCCGCCATGCCCAGCATCGCCCGGCCACCCAGCGCCCCACCCCCTCGCCCCTAAGCATTGCCTTTCCCCGCCCCGCCCCGCGCCTCCACGCCCCGCCCATCGCCACCCGCCACGCCCCGCCCCGCCCCGCGCTGTTACTGGTCCATTCGCGGAAGCTAACAAGTTAAGACACACGTTCCCAACCTACGAACCTGTGCACACATCCTATTCAGACAGCCCATTTAGTTAGACGAAGCCAAGGTGTGGTGATCACTCGGCCCATAAAGTTCTAAATATATTCCCATGAACAACAATATATTAATGGCAACATCATTTACATTCATGGCTATATATTCCAATTAGCAATATATTCACATTCATGACTAATTTTTTGAAGGTTTGGCCAGAAGTAATTCCGGAAAAGTTGCGATACTGACATCAACTCATTGAACAGTTCTTATTTCTACTAAAATTTAATGCCAACAAAAAGCACGAAAATAAAAATGCACTGAAATATCAGATACTGACTTTGTACTTTGTGAGTTGATACGAAGAATTCGACGCTAAGGAACTGATATTTACTAGAGTACCGGTCAAAAATTTTACGACCATTGTGAAATTTAACCGTACGATAGACAGATACGCAGACAAACATATTAAACAAAAAAATAATAATTTGTTTGGTGTCAGCGACCCCGAAAATGTCTTATTTCCGTCAAAATCTCCACATTAAATTTTGTAGTATTGCATAACTTTCTCTATAATATTTATACACATCGTACATTAAAAAAAATCTTATGCGAGAAAGTTAAAATATATAGTTGTACACGGCCAAATATTGTGACCTAGAACACGTGTAGAGAAGTGTGACAATGGTTCTAAACTATTAACCGGTGCTGTATTATTATTTAGCGACAACAGACATTAACTCTCCATCATAGAGAAAATGTTGTCAATTGTAAATATTAAGTTATGCTCAACATTTAAACCCGTGATAGCACGTTGGAGAAAACAGTAATTATGCTACACGACAAAATGCATAAATGAGATTCCGAAACCAACATAAAACATAATAAAACTGTACGATATTACGCAAAAACATTCATTTCTTCTACATAAAGATGGACAGAAAATGTAATAAAAAGAGCCTTCCATTTAAAAGAAAAATAAAATGAGGGATTCTTTTCTGAATGGGGAGACATTCTTACAATATCATATAGGATGAATAACATATCTTAATCGATATGTTTTTCATCCTCCCGCTTTCTGTACTTTTGTGTTGGAATGTGTTGCGACATTTACAAGAAAGTTTCTTTGATTCTTCTGAATAAAAAAATGGGGGAAACATGTGATTATGCGACTGAAATAGAAAGCGTAAACGATTATCGATGAAAAAGTTTACATTTGATATATCGTACGAAATTTGGAAACTAAAAAATGACAGTGTTTAATTATTATACAACATTAGTTATTAATTGTATATACATATATTATGTATACTTATATTAACTTTAATTACTTTATCTTCGGGCGTTTAATTTTAAACACATGTTTCTTTTTTGCATTTTCTTGTAATCTAATTTTTTATCCTTTTAATGAATAAATCGTTCTACATTTTAAAAAAGTACAATAAATTAGAATTTCGTACAGATTTCTCCCGCAGAGAATGTTTTTTACTCCTGTTAGTTACGTAAACAAATACCATTGCTAAAGGCATATCTTTATTAAATATTTTCATTCTAATATTTATACTAAAATAAATGTACACTAGTTCACATGAATTGCTTCAATATTTTCGGTTGAAAAATCCATTGAACAGATTAACTGCATTCCTTGGAACCGTTAGGTCCAACTACTTTCGAAGTGTTCTCTGCGAATATAATCTTTTTTTGAAGAACTGGCGTTTAGTGAACGCAAATACTTTTTGAAACACATTTGCGTTCTGAAGTAAAAAAATAGCTGCTCTTTAGAAAATTAATGAAGGGTAGATTCATTCTTATTTTCATTCAACCAAAAAATACATTTTTACTAAGTTGGCCATGCAAATTACTAATCATTTATCACTGTGACTTGTCGAAACAAAATCGTGTAGCATTTCTTTTCTGTCCATTTTATAAAGCAAAATGACAGTCAAAGACAAAATACTACTTTTGAAGTGATTCATAAGAAAAATTATGTGAAACAATAAAACTCCATTTTCGGTATGAGCGCGGGGAATAATTCCGACCCTCAAAATGCATTTTTAACGTAAACTCTGTTAGTTCTCTTGTTTTTGACAGACTTTTCCCGCGGTTGCCTTTCCATTAACTATTCAGTACCTCCAGCGCGCTCATTAATGGCCACAGGCGTTTCTGTAATGGAAGCGAAATACACTAGAAATTCTACATAATAAATGCGACTATAATTATAGGTCCGGCGTGTCGTAATAGCGGGCGGTTTGGTTTGGAGATAAACAGCAATTTAAACGCGAATTGCGACAGATCCAAAATTGCTCCGCCGCGTCCCACAGTTGCCCCAGTGCACGCGCGGCGGAGACACTGCTCGATGGTGCAACTCGGGCTGTTCGGGATTCGAACTCGTCACCTTTGCGTGAGCTCATTAACGAGTCACTCGCGAGCGGTAAAAGTCGCCTCTCGTCTTGTAATAACACGACCCTGTTAGTAGTGCTGAACTGTTCCTCCTAAATCAAGCGCTAAAAGCTATCTTGATTGCCTGTTTTTTTAGTGTTGGACTGATTTTATGATGTTGCGTTTTTAATAGTTTGTGATTGACCATTGTTTAGACGGCTTTAAGTTGACAGTTTTAAATATGGAATGAGAATCATCGACTGTAAAGAAGCAGTTCTAGGCCGTTTGTAAAAGAAATCTGATATAAATAGTTTATGCAGTTAGTTTATAATGTTAACCTTTATTGCATGAGTACATGTTTTGAAAACGAACAACGTTAGGAGCGAGTTTTCAAATTTGTACGAATGCAATAAAGCAACATTATAAACGAGTTGCATACACTATTTTTTTCTATAATAGCATTATAAATTTATTCGAGAATCCAACTTAATTTTACGAAACAACTTTCTTGTGACGTCTCGGATTATTACATCTCTGCGAGAAAACGTGATCAGCTGTTCCGTTTACCGCTACCTCCCCCCGATTCACTCACTACGATTGGCTGAATGTTTAATGACGCAATCATTCGTGGCGTATAATGCTAAAACGTCATCATTTGTGCCGCAAAATGCCCGATTACGAACGATTTCGTGCAACAGAATAGGTCGTTTATAATGCTGGTATACCAAAAAAAAATGTTTGCCCTATCTAACATCCCGTTTTTAAATATGCCTGGAGGAGCTTGGTTACCCATGTATTTGTCAGTTTTTCGCACACTGAAACACCATTGCCACCCAGCCTCTCCCACTCCTGCTGCCTTTTAGTATGCACATCCGACTCGTGTTTTTGTTTTCATATTAACTCTTTCCCAATCATATCTTTCCTCCCTTCACTAACCCCAGCATTGACTAACGCAAATCGGTGATTTCAAATATTGACATTTTTAACGAAATGTCTTCTTGATCGATGTTTTTTTTTTTTGTATTAAACACATCTTACGATTATTGTTTTGTTTTTGTTTTATTATTTAATGTCGCGTCAACATCTAGGTCATTAGCTACCAGAATTTTTGTAAGTAAATATAACTTTTCAGAAAGCGATATCGCGTTTTACGTAATATTAATTTCTTCATCGCTTCAATCTTCTGTCTCTTTCAAAAGCTTCAAAAGTTCATTTTTTAGAGGACTCGATGGTCTGTACTCTGCTAATGTCGCTTCAAAAATCGATCGCTAGTTTTGAGTGTTCCTGCGGGCGCCGCGTGTCGCGACACTCGTCCGCTGCCGAGCGCGCCCGCTGGACCCGTCGCCCGTGGCCGGCAGCGCACCCGCATGCATATTCATGTGGGGAGGGGCGGCGTCGCCCAGCGCCGCGCCGGACGCTCGAAGCGACCTCCGCGCCGCGCAGGGACGTATCCGGAACGGCCCGCGGCGCCTCTCGCCCCAGCACACGCCCCCCGCCTCGTGACCCGACCCGCCCCGACCAACTCGATCCGACCGAAACGAACCCACACGACCCGACCCCACCCGACCCGACTGGACCCGACCCCACCCCACCCGACGCGATCCGATTCGACCAGACCCGACCTGATCCGACCCGACCCGACCCGACCCGACCCGACCCGACCCGACCCGACCCGACCCGACCCGACCCGACATGAACAGACCCAGCACAGCCCACAACACCCCGTCTGCCCCTCTGCCAACCCAACCCACCACATTTTGCCTCACATCGCCCCGCCCCACCCAACTCAATCCACCATGTCCCGCTCCGCCCCATCCCACCCATTACTTTTCTCCGTGTCCCTCCTCGCTCTGCCTCGCCCAGCACACCCCATCCGTCCTGTATCTCTCCTCCGTGTCCTTCCCAGCTCTGCCCCACTCAACAAAACCCACCAACCCGATTCGACCGAACTGAACCAACCCCACCCGACCCGACCCGAACCCACCTGACCCGACCCGATCCGACCCGACCCGAACCGAACCGATCAAACCCAGCACAGCTCACAACACCTCATCTCCCTCTCATCTCCCCCCTGCCCAACCCACCACATTTTGCCTCACATCGCCCCGCCCCACTCAACTCAATCCATCATGTCCCGCTCCGCCCCATCCCACCCATTACTCTCCTCCGTGTCCCTCTCCGCTCTGCCCCGCTCAGCACAACCCACTCCATCCTGTGTCTCTCCCCGCTCAGCACAACCCACCCCACCCCACCCCTTCCCGCCCCGCCCCAATGTCACCCAACTCCACCTACTCCATATCGCCTCGCTCCTTCCTGTCACTCCCCGCTGCTCCGCCCCACCCAGCTCTACCCAGGCCAATCCTACCCGACCCACCCTGTCCCGCCTGCTCTTGCCCCGCCCCACCAACCTTACCCACCCTACCCCGCCCGCTCTAACTTCCCCGCCCTGCGACAACCACGGGACGCCAAGACGCGTGCAATGAGGCCAACATAAAGGTCTTGTAATGCCCTCGTCACTGTTTGAAAGTAAGTACTCGAGTAAACAGAAACGAAAGAAGCCACTTCACTTTAGTGTGGAGTTGTATTAGCGCACCAAACGCCAGCAAAAGGATCCAAAAATTCAGAGTTAAAGTTTGTTTTTTATATAAGTATCGAGTGCTGATATTCATTTGCTGTTTTTGTATTCACTATGAATATTGCGTATTGCAATTAGGCATACGATTTTCGATGCTGTAATTTATTTTAGGAATAATTTGACAAGTGTCCTGCGGTATTCTTTTGCCTGTACACGTACAATATAATACTCAAATGAGTTGATCTTCCCGGATTTAGTCCTTTAATATAATTATACCCAAGTTCAATGAATCGTGACCTCACGGGTCCGGGAAGATTATCGCTCTTCTTCATTGTACATGGACGTAACAATAGGTGAATAGATAATGATGTGTATTCATGTGTTGCACGCACGGTTTGGGGCAACATATGTTTTAACATTTCCTCGTCCGCCGTATGTTGTAATTTGGACGCCCACACGAATATCCCCATTTTGTCTCAGAAAATGTCCAAGTACACGTGCGCCGCTCGTTGCATTGTGCCCGGGCATTATTTTCGAGCCCGCCGTGTATTCAGGCTTTCGATAAGGTTGGCCGATCACCCGTCATACAGTAGGCCGGCGATGTGGGCACACCCGGTGTGTTAGCCTCGTGTCAGCGGTGCGTGCATATTTTAGCCGTTGGGGGGGCTATCTATTCGGAGATCGACGCTTCCGACGTTATCTGATGGCCGTTATGAATGTCGCCGGAGTGGGGCACGTTATGCCCGGAGACGAGAGGCACCATCACGAAACAATGACGCGGCGGAAGATATCGTGTGGTGTGCACGATTACGCGCGGGGAGCGGCTGTTGTGTTCTGGGCGAGGAGGCGTCGCGGTGACCTGGTTAAAGCTGATTCGAGGGATGGAAGAGAATTCGTGCCTTATGGCGTACCACAAGGATCTATTTCGTTGTTGTTTTTTTTCCTCAAGAGTAGGTCGCTCGAGTCTTCAGAAGCTTGTTTGCGGATTTAGTGTGTGATGATGGCGTAGATTATGCATTAGCTCCATCCAACACGTTGATTACAGTAGGTGGTTTTATACATTTTCTTATCTCTGTCAAAAATGGGTAATCTTATAAAATGTCCTACTGTTTTCCCATATTTTTCGTGATTAGATATAAAATTAAGCCTCGACTTATCCACACTTATGGCCTTAGAAATAATATTACATTCAATTGCTATTCCCATTTTTAACTTTCTTGCGCTTCGTAAGAAGAGAAGTCTTGTAATCATGCTCTGAAAATCGCGACTTTTCGACAGAAAAACTCTCGTCGCAGGACCTTTATAATGAAAAATCTGTTAAATATTGTTCCTAAATATATAGTAAATTACTTCTCTAACACATTGTGTAGGCAGAAATGCTATTATTTGGGTCCTTCATACCGAAAACTCGATTGATGGCAAAAGTCTGTCCGTCTATGATCAATCTCGAGTGCTAGTGCGAAATCGTTCAGTCGATTTTCTCTAAAATTGATATTCCTCAATCAATTTAAAGGAACTCGAGGGCTTGCGAGTTCGAAAGAACTATTTTGATTTGGGGGGTACTTTACATGAAGATTCAACATTTTCAAAATTTTCTTAAAAATGGCTCAAAGTTAGTCTTTTAATTAAACTTGACCTCGGGTGGTGTAAAAGACGCTTAAGAGTGGGGCTGGTCTCATTTTCAATGATTTCTCTGAAGTTTTGAAGATCGTTAAATTAGAAATAAAATGAGAAATTTTGTGCCGTTGTAGCACCACAAGTTTCTTTAAACGTGTTCCCCTACACGTGAGTAGCTAAGCTAATTCACATGTAGTCAGTACTGTATTGACCCCATGTTTGTAATCGTTGAATCTAAAGACAAAATATTTAATACGTCCTTATACAAAGTTTCTTGGCATTCTACTACACTGAATTTAAGAAAATACTTTAGATTAATTTCTAGCTTTATTTCTGTAATAATGAAAAAGTGTGCCTCATAGAAATAAAAATATATTACTTGATAGATTTAACTTAAGAAAATTTACAAATGTCACTACATCCCACCCTCATATCTAAAATTCGTAAATTAGAGTAAAAATAATGGCACAAAAAGTATTCGTACTCTCCTCTCACACTATTCGTTTACACATTTCTTCAGTATAATTTTCTTATTAACAAATAACTCATTTTGTACTCATTTGTCTATTACTAATTTGTTATTTATAAATAAGTATTTGAGCAATCATACACTGATGGATAATGTTATGCAAATATATAATTTTTGGGAAATGCAGGCCTTTTTTGTTTTACAATATTCAGTGTACGAATACTTTTTACACTCACTGTATATTTTGATACAATCACAGGTAAGTAGAACATATTTCCTTTTTATCACCATACCAGAATTCGAAAGGTTAGAACGCGTTTGAATGTAGGTATTGTAATGGCTTGAAGGCCTTCGGCCTAGCCATATAGCAATCATTTTCTAATTTGTCGGTAATAATTACCTATTAACTAAAAAATAAATAAATATCTTACACTTTTTATCACCAAGAGGTGCTTTATTTTGTCCGTTCCTCAAGACTTCTCGTACGTAGAAGAAAAAACCTCCAAGTTCTCATCCGAGTCGACGAAATCATTCCCGCCGCTACTTCTGTATTGTTCTCCGGTGGGAAATGAAGTCCCTCGTAGCAGCAGCAGCAATGGCGGCTCGTTCCTTGAGGTGCTGTCTGTTGCCGTCGCTCCGTGTTGTTGCCAGGGAGCGCGCTCCGCGCCTCTTGGAGGCTGCGGGCGGGAGGCGGAGGGTGGCTGCGCTTTTTTTGTCCCTCGCTGTACCTATTTACTTTCATTTTCGGATTTCAGCTTGGCTGGCTAACAAGCCGGGTAACAAGGGCATCAAACGAAGGAGTTATAAAGCTGAATGAAGGGCGCCTGTGGGAAGAAAAGCAGCGTCCCTGCGTGGCACAATACCGGTAAAGAACAAAGGCTGATGATGCCGAAATTAATGATAGGAGGATAAAGTGAAGAACAGAACGCAAAGTAAATGAGTGCTCGGCGAACAAGTGAAAAATTAATTCATTATTCTTATTCAAGAGGACGTTCTGGGTTAAAAATACAGCGGCGTTCGGCGCGGCGACTGCGGCTGTGGGAGCTTCGTAGTCGCGTACGTGGCGACACACCTTTGCTCGCGGCCTGTGTCGTGAACGGGGCTCCCGGGTCTTTGATGTCCCGAGGTCCTCCATGCGCACCGCTCTGGAGTGTTGTAGCTCTCCCGCCAAGAGTGGCCCTGCCGGAGCTGGCCCCTATCCTCTGTTTTGCCGCCTCGCTACATTCTCCTTTTTTTTCCGCACCCTTGCCTTCCTGCCTCATTTGCCAGCCGGTTCGCCGAATTGCTTTTCGTTTCGGCGTCTGCGAGATCCTACGTCACAATTGTTAATTTATGCGTATTTTCTTCTCATTCGCTAAGTATTCTTAATCTCATTTCATTCCCCGATAAATGATCATAATTTACAGATAATAATATGCTTCACCTCATTCATTTCCTATCCAATATTGTTGGCTTTTGTATAATTTAAAACAATCAACAATTAATTTGTGTCATATGAGGTATCAGTATTATTACACCCTAAATCTAAGGGGGCAGTTTTTTTTACATTCTCATTCTTACTTTGAAAGAACAGAAAGTTTTGTTATCGTGCGCCGGAAAACTGAATTTTTACAGAAAAAAAAACTTTTTTTTACCAGACCATTGTAACGAAAAATCGGATAAATATTGTTCCTAAATACAGTAAATTACTTTCTCCAACATATAATGTTGTTACGTTTGTTGTTTTGTGGGTCCTTAATATCGAAAACTCGATTGACAGAATACGTTAGGGCCTAAATCGTTCTCGAGATTCTCCAAAATTGATATTTCTCGATCGATTTAAGGAAACTCGATGACTCTTAGTTCGATGCGGATATTTTGATTTTTGAGGGTACTTTACGTGAAGCCTCAAAAACATTTTCAAAATTTTGTCAAAAACTGCTCCAAAGTTTTACTTTAAAATTTCTCCCCGTATGTATCAAAGGACGAAAAGAATTGGTACTAGTTTCATTTATAGCGAACACTGTATTTTCCAAAATTTCAAAGACTTAATATTTCAAAACAACAAAATTGAAGCTAGAGATTTTTTCTTTAAACATAATCTGTCCTAAAAAATTTGATCATTAATAAAATAATACAATAAAAAAGCAAAAACTAGTTTTCGCGTTTTTTCTGTTGAAAATTAATAATTTATTTTTAAAAGTTTTTTTTCAAAAACCGCTTCAAATATTTTTTTAAATTTTTTTCATTGCATAAAATCAAGGATTACATAAGGAAATAGCGCAGGTCTCATTTTAGTTCAACTCTCTGAATATTCGAAGATTGGGTGATGGAAAAAGTGAGAGCTGTTTTTAGCGTCGACCAAAGTATGTCAGACCGGCTGTGGGGTGTAGCGGCAAAGCGCACGGTGAATTAACTCAATTGACCTCAATTCTAAGTATTATTATTATTAATATTATTATTATTAATATTATTATTATTATTAATATTATTATTATTATTATTAATATTATTATTATTATTAATATTATTATTATTATTATTTTGAATCCATCTTGTGTATCTAAATTAATGACTTCTCTGCAGAATGCACACAGGGACTCCTGGTTAACGAATTCCCGAGGGCCTAGTGACACATTATCATCCTTTTCCCTCCAATCCAAGGATCTTTTACATTTGCGCTCTACTGTTGTGCTGCTTCCCGCTCGCGCCAGCCGCTGAACCTCGGCAGTTTTTATTTCCCGCCATCCGCGCGCGGTGCCCTCGAGCGCAGGGTTTGCGCTCCGCGTCGTTTTTCGGGCTGCTTCGCGCGTCACCGCTGCAGGCGAGGAGTTGGCAGGGGGCGCGCCTTCCCTTTGTGCCGTGCGGATGCCACAGGGTGAGAGCCCTCCATATTAATACCTTGCTAAATGTGAGAGCTCTCCATATTAATACCTTGTTAAACGCGAGAGCCCTCCATATTAATACCTTGCTAAATGTGACGTCGAACGGAATTTTATGGAGACAGCTAAGCCAATTTGGGATAGAAGTAATAAATAATAATTAGCTAGAAATCCTAAAACCACGCATACTGCCTCGCATTATTTTTTATGGCTTCATAGTATTATAATACTATGTGAACGTGCACATTTGTTCCCGACCTGCTGCGAATAGAATTCAGACTCCTAGATTTAGCAATCACCAGTCTCAGTGGTAAACTCAATATTTTTGATTCTTTGAAAAAAAAACAATGTTGAACTTTTTCTTTCAAAAATTTCGATATTTTAATTCACATTATTTCAATTACGAAAATACACATGCTTTAACAAATGGAATATTTGGAACATTGATATTGTTTAATAAGTTTACTTCTTTAGAGAGTTACCAAACTGAGTTCGTTTGTCAGCAATATTTTTATTGCTTTGGAAATGAGAATCGTAATAAACAGTGAGTGGTCGACGACACTAGCTCTTTTTTACACTTCCTGCCTTATATATTAAGCCTTTTTAACAGTGGTAAGCACATTTCTGAGGCCACGAGCCCGGTTGAGAAGGACGTTCACGAATTAATTAAAAATATTCATTTTAAAAGGCAGGCGGTGTTACAATGACCTCGTCGGCCGCTTAAAAATCGAAGTACAGCCACTCTCAAAACTATTCGGACACTTGGGATATTCCTTTCACCTTCCTTACAATCCAGTTTTCTTCTCTATTAGAAAACTTGTTTGGGGACCCCTCCTCCACTCGTGTAATGTCACTTATTGTATTATTCTTCATCATTAACATTTGAGTAATTTTTCGGCAGCTGATATCTTTCCTACTAGTGTATAGAGCCAGCTGACGTTGTTCGAAAGTACTGTTTCTCCCTCTGCGACTCATGTTACTCCTTTGTAGAAGTTCCCACGATCCAAACTGTTTGGTGACGAGAGCAAACTGTCCCTGGCTCATGGACGACCTTCAGCGTTCGATGTCCGTTGATTTCAACGGTTTCCTTCTATATTTAAAGGACTGATGTTTCAGTTCAGTCGCGCTCTGTAGGAATAGTTTTTAGGTCCACTGATTTGTATAAATGATGATTAAAAGGTCATTTTGATTCGTAGAGCTACTTTTTTCAGAAGTCGTTTTCGTTATTTTCCGGCTAGCTCCGATTTACCTAAATTGTGCTGAATTAAAATATAAGAATGATTTGTGTAAAAAAAATGGACGAAAGTTCTTGAAATTAGCAGGTGTACGAATGGTTTTGAGGCCCACTGATTTTAATATAACTGATGATTAAAAGGTCATTTTACTTCGTAGAGCTACTTTATTAAGAAGTCGTTTTCGTTATTTTCGTGGCTAACACCGATTTATCTAAATTGTGCTGAATTAAAATTTAATAATGATTTGTGTAAAATATCTGGATGGAAGTTCTAACAATTTTCGGTGTCGGAATAGTTTTGGAAGTGGCTGTTACTGTAAACAGCGAAATAGGCGAACACTTCCGTAAAGCTTCTAATTCCGACGCGACGGCGACAACCCTCGGGCAGGCAAAGGGGTGCGAGAGCGCTGGAGGGAGGGAGGGAGGGGGGAGGCTGCTGGCAGTGCAGTGCCAGCCGTCGCTCGTGACGCGGAATGAAACAAGCCGCGGGCGGCGCGCTTTAGTTCATCATAACGCCGTGTGAAAGGGCGCCCGAGGTCAAGGCCAGCCGCGCGCTCGCGCGCCCTGACTCCCACTCACTCCGGCGGAGAGGACGGAGCGGTCAGCGAGCCCTCGCTGGCGCGGTGCCGCTGCTTCCGCCGCCATTACTACTGCTGCTGCTGTTTCTCTCTCTCTCTCTCTCTCTCTCTCTCTCTCTCTCTCTCTCTCTCTCTCTCTCTCTCTCTCTCTCTCTCTCTCTGTCTCTCTCTCTCTTCCTCTCTCTTCCTCTCTCTCTCTGCCCCCTCTCTTTTTCTCTGTTTGGCTCTGTCTCTTTCTCCCTCTGTTTGGCTCTCTGTCTCTCTCACTCTCTTAGTCCCTCTCTCTTTCTCTGTCTGTCTCTCTCTTCCTCTCTCTCTCACTCACTTCCTCTCTCTCTCTGCCCCCTCTCTTTCTCTCTGTTTAACTCTGTCTCTCTTTCTCCCTCTGTTTGGCTCTCTGTCTCTCTCTCTCTTAGTCCCTCTCTCTTTCTCTGTCTCTCTCTCTCTGCCCCCCTCCCTGTATCTCTCTTTCTGTTTGACTATCTCTCTCTTTGTTTGGCTGTCTCTCTCTCTCTCTCGCTCGCTCGCTCGCTAAGTCGCTCCTCTCTTGCTTCTGCTCTCACAACCTCCTTGCGACCGATTTGTTGAAGTGATCCTAGCGGCTGTTCTGATCGGTATTTTTCCGTGGTTTCTCCGATCAACACCAGGCGAATGCCGGAGCAGTACCCTACCAAGCGGGCCACGGACCGCGCGCGATCTGTCCTTCCTCTTCCTTGTCCTATCCTCTCCCCTTACACATACACACACTTACACTACACTACTACATATTCCGGGAGATCGGTCGGGAGCTTAGAGCCTGTCCCGTCTGGGGCGGTGTCCCGGTTAAGGGGAAACCCCACTAGCCGACGGTAGGTCGGCGCCGGATCTCACCATCCAGCCGGTGAATATCACCGCTATCTCCCGAGAAAAGAACATGCACTACACTCACAGGACTAATGACCAAGGCAGTTGACGCGCCCGGAAACACGAAAAAATCAATCAATCAATCCATCGTCCCCATCAGTTCTCTGCCAATGTCTAGTGTTTTTCATCCGTCCCGCAACCGCTCCACCTACGTCCATGGGTCGCCTTCCGCCTCCTCGTCCTTGCCAGCCTCCGCGGCGCACCGCTAAACCCAGGGCGCGCTTTAATGGGCGCATGTTTGGCCGAAGACAGCGCCTCAGAATGGCCGCGCCTACGGCTCCGTCATTTTGAAGCGATATTGTAGAGTGGAAACAAAGCGCCACGGGAGAGAGCCAGGCAAAGGCTTCGGCCGGAAAATATGATTCATTTAAACGAAATAGCCGCCTGCACAAAGCGCTCCTGTCCGCCGCGTCCCTCCGCCCAACCCGGAACCCCCCCTCCCCCACGTGTTGAAAGCTCTCCCCCCCTCCCCGAGCCCGCGTTGGTGGAGGGGGGGAGATCGGCGTGTAGGTGTGTGGGGGGGGCGTGGGCGGAGAGGAAATCGTTAATGGTAACGCCATTAGCGACTAATTCGCTGGAGTTGGAATTGTCGTTCGCTTGATTAAAATCAGAAGTGAATTTTGCCCGCCGCGAACGAGCGGGGCAGGCGACCAATCAGCGGCGCTGCTGGAGGGGCGGGGAGGGGGGAACGCCTCCTCGCTTCCTCAGAGAATGGGGCCCTCGTTGGGATGCAGTGACGGCGATGATGATTATGGAGGCGGAAAAGGTGGAGGAGAGGGGGGGGGGGAAGTGTTGGAACTGCCGAGTGGCCGAATTAATCATTAGCCATGAATTTGTGGGAATTGTTCCGGATATTGTTAGTACTTCGCAGTTTCAACAACTGAAGGCTTCCTAAAAGTCAACAGAAGGGACGTTTATTTGCTTTAAGTCTGTTAAAATAAAGAAAGGTTGGCAATTGTAATAAACGTTGTAAGAAAGTAGTTACTCACAGACAAAGGAGGCATTTTTGACGCGGTAACAGAGAAAGGAAAATCGCCAAATCGACTTTCTTAGTTTTCTCTAATTGGTTAACGTCGAGAAACATTTTTATATAATTATATTTCATAATTTACAAAACAATCTGGTATTGAAATCCACGGTATATTGCGTGGAAGAAAAGTGAATTGTGGCAATTCATTTGTAACTCTATCTATCACTCTCCAACTTGTACTTTACTCAAAATACCGGAGTGATCTCTCAGATTCCAAAATAAAAGTCGTGTGTTGTAGCGGGTTTTGAAACAAAAATTTAGCCACGCCAACTTTATTTTCAGGACATCTCAGGGCGAGATGCTTATGGAACGCGCGGCTTACTTAAAATCCTAGCCCCCCCCCCTCGCACGTCCTCTGCGTAAGTTCTCTCTAGGAGCGACTTTCCTACGGTAAAGGAGATCATTTTCTGTTATTAAAGTTCCCGGGCGCGGTGTTCATTTTTCAAAATTAACGCCCGGAACCGTCTTTCGCACGTCGCGGCAGCGAATCGAGGCTTTCTTCTGCGGAATTAATGGCTGTGAAATGTGCAGTGGCGGCAGTGCCGTTGGTGGAGAGGAAGGTTCTGGAACAGGGGTCTCCAAACGTCCCCCGAGTGAGGTTGCAGAGCCAGAGAGGAAAGTACCGAAAGAAGAAGAAAAAATGAACAGAAAACGGCAGCAAAATTATTTGGTGCGTACTTTGTAATGTTGCATTAATGTGGGCAAAATATCCTCTTCTCGCTTAATTGGCCCAATTTAATGTACTCTCATGTAGCTGCTTCTCTTCTCTCTTTCTCCCTCTCATTTCTTTCTCGTTTTTCTCTCCCTCGTTTCTTTCCTTTCTCTCTCCCTCATTTCTTTCCTTTCTCTCTTCCTCATTTCTTTCCTTTTTCTCTCTCTCTCTCATTTCTTTCCCCTCCCTCTCTCTCTCTCTCTCTCTCTCTCAATTCTTTCTTCTATTCCCTTCTCCCTTCTTTGTTTTTCGAACTTTCGTGTACTTTTGTTTGAAGAGGGCCAAATTCTATTCCACCCAACATCTGGCTACACTGCTGTACTACGGTGAAAAATACATTTTGTTTGAAGAGTGTCAAATTCTATTTCTCGCATGATCTGGCTACACTGCTGTACCACTGTGAAAAATCTCTCCTAAAAATCAAGGCACTTGCTTTCTATTTCTTCTTCTTATTCGTCTTCCATAGCGCCCCAGTGCGTAGTGTTGGTTTCTTGACTTTGAATATTAAATGACAATGCATCTGGAGTTCCTTATTCAAAGAAAAGCGGAGAATACTATATTTCTGACAAAGAAGTTTGAACTCTGCAACTCTTTACTGAGATCGAATTCTCAAAGGGCACTCGAATTTCCGTATTAAATCCTGAATTTGAATACACAAGGCTTTTCAAGAATAATAATGAAACTTGATCTTAATGTTGGGATGGTATGTGATGTAACGATCGTCCTCTGTTCTCAGAAACTTCTGTTGGCAGTGAGGTAATCGGATCACGTTATAATTGAACAGATGATGTATTTTACCTATGCGACTGATTTGATTTTTAAAAGTAGGTCACCATGTCGAATTGTTAATAACCATATAGTCGAAATTGGAATTATTGTGTTACAAGCATCAGATGACCCATGTATTCTTGAATTCTTCCACGAATTCTTGAAATGAGCATCCGATTGTGATTGTTGGTGTTAGTAGTGTCCTGGACTCGGATTCTGATGGCATTTCATCTTTTCATTGGTGCATTCTAGACGTACCAAACTTGTAAATCAGTGTTTATCACGACATGTAGGTGATAGAAATGTTAAGTTATTGGGTCATGCTTTTGTCATTTTTTTGCCATCTGTCAATTTTTAGTTCATTTTTGTGGACCTTCGCGTCATTTTTGTCATTTTTACGCTTTTTTTTCCTTTTCGTGTTTTTTGTTGTGAATATTTCATGAATTTATAACGACACACTGAAACAAAGTTTTTATTGTATCGTCAGCTCATGACGAAATTCAGTATTGCAGTGGACTCTGGATTTCGAACTCTCAAAATTACTCGGAACTTCGGAAACTGGACCTTTCAAAACTGACGGTTGAAAGATCGGAGCTTTGGATTACATTCCCTCCTTAAATAAAGACTTTATATTGAATATAATTTTTTATAAATAATTTATATTTAAAACTTAAAATTCATTTAATAAATACAGGTATTCATATAAATTTTTGAGCATTAAAATAAACGTATTCATATACATTTTTGAGTATTGTAAAAAAATTATGTCATCATTTTATAGGTCATTTTTCTCTTATTTTTAAGTCATTTTATAGGTCATTTTAAAAGAATTTTTAGGTCATGAGAATCCGAATTACCTGAAGAATAACGAGAGAATATTCGCCGCTGCCCTTTTTAAAACCCTTGCGGCGCCGCGTTGGCGACCCCTGGGCGAAGGCACGAGGGGCAGAGCAGCGAGGAGAGAGGCGTGCTGGCGAGGAGTGGGGGGGGGGTGGAGGACGGGGAGGGGAGATGGGGGTTCACGTTGTTGCTTACGCGCGCCGGGCCCCGCCAGCGTAATGGAATTAGGGCCTACTGCTAACAGCGTAGGCGCGTTGAGCGCGAACTGAACGTAACACCCCCCCCACCCGCCCCTCTTACTGGAGGCTGTCTGCGCCCTTCTCGTCTTTCACTTCCCCGCTCCCTCTCCCTGCGTTCGACTACCTCTGCGCTGTCCTCCATGCAATTTGTCCGTCTGCCCTCTATTCGCGTACGTACACTTACTCCACTCTTGATGGAAACCTAAAAAGCAACTCAATACGAATATCTTTATCCAGCAATCTCCACATTCGGACCGGGAGCTCACTGCATCAACTGATGTCATTGCAGCGCCTCTGACCGGGAGGTCCTGGGTTCGAGTCCTGACGGCAACAGGATTTTTGACACTAGCTAATCAGCTAGGTCGAATTCAGTCGACCGCGCGCAATCTTTCCTTCCTTGAGCCTGTCCCGGCTGGGCCATTGCCTGCTGGTGGGAGAGTCCTGGTTTGGGGGAAACCCCGCTAGCCGACGGTAAGTCAGCGCCGGATCTCGCCATCTCCCGTGGAAAACACATGCACTACACCTACGGGACTAGTGACCTAAGCTGTTGACGCGCCTGGACTAACCAACCAATCAACCAAAAATCCACATTCGGTATCTCCCCTTTCATTACATCTTTAAAAAATAACATAATGCCATTAAAGAAATTGAAAGCATGTACTAGAAAAAGTCTTGTAGTTAATAACGATTAGTAAGTTAATAATGATTTTGAACATTTATTGTTTAGAAAAAAAGTTATTTTCCTTTTCCATTTATTTCGACTTTTCTCAATTCTTCAGATTTTCTTATTTTTTACACTTACTTTTCATGTCCATCCGTTCCAGCTTTATCTTCTCTTTTGATATTCCACATTTCAATGTTGTCTGCCTTGTCCCACGTAACTTCTCCGATGCCATGAGGATCATCCGATATCACATTTTTCACGTCTCTTCCCACCCTCTCCCACTCTTCCCCTCCAGTGCGTTGTCTGTCTCGACTCTTAATGGAGATGGATGATGTCGAAAGCAATCGAAACCGCTGCCGTAGCTCGTTTGCGGGTCGTGATGACGGGCGCCAGAGTGGGCAGGTCGAACACTACTCGCACTGCGAGTAGGAAATAACACGGGCCGACTGATAAAAGAGCAGATATGCAGGTATAATGTGTGTGAAAACAGTGGGTCGTTTGCAGGGCTCATTTGATCTGCCCTTATTAAGTTCGTTTTAGTGGGAACAAACTGGTGGGTGAGACGAACTGCTATTGTTAAGGTTCATGATAGTGATTTTTGTATGTATGGAAGAACGGTTCAAAACAAAGTTTGTGAATTCCAAGAAAAAATAACGTTTTGAATTCTTAATGTTGAAGAGCATTTTTTTCGTAACTCCTTTCGAGACAGAGATAGTAAGCATGAAACCTGCAAAAAGGAAATAAAACTTTGTGCTTTGAGATAAAAAATGCATGTGTGCAATTACTGATGATAATAATAATAATAATAATAATAATAATAATAATAATAATAATAATAATAATAATAATAATAATAATAATAATAATAATGACTAGTGAAAACCCGTCAAAATTTGACGGTGAGATCTGAGATAAATGTAAAATACTGTGACCAGACTAATGTTCACAATACGTTGCATTGTTTGGATCTTCAGGGTATAACGAAGATGTTCTGTGATGTGAGTTCCCAAAATTTTGAACACGTATGGCCCATGGGCAGGTGGCAATGCAATATCGGTGCCAAATTGCACAAAAGAAAGAGCACTATTATACTGACGGATATTATTTCTAAAGTTTTTTGATGTGTCATCATGTCCTATATACAATTTTTATTTCTTCTGGCATATCGCCTGAAGGTAAACTTATTTTCCCATTTAAGCAACACAGTGGAAATCGTTTGCAGAATTTTTCTCACATGCGAAGTGCAAAGCAGAACAAAACTGACATTTCATAGGCAACGACCCAGCAGAAAACGAAATGACCTCACTATCACGACACTTACGCTGACTTTCTCTTTCCCTGCGTCCAGTTAATGTACGTTTGCGTCTTTTGGGACGCGTGGGCAACGATTCGGAATTCGACATAACCTGTGAACAACTTCACTACTTCAGTACAACCGAGCAAAACACACTGTCCAAATGTTCTCTACAAAATTCACCACAAAAGCAAATACATGCAAACTGTCAACGCCACAATGCAATAATTACACTGAAACAAAACCTTGATGAATTGTAAACAAATCTCAACAATCAAAACAAAACATCAAACAGCGCCACCATGAAGTGGCGCTGTCGACTCATATATCGACTCATATATATATCGATTTTGAAACAGCCACCCTTTGGAAGAAAACAATTGACTATTGATAAGCGTACTATTAAAGAAATATTTAATTAATTAATTTACACACTAAATGTTGGTGAATCAACACAAACAATATCTGATAACACATCTAGGGATCACATTCTTTCATTTAAAGGAAAAAATACTACAATCGGTTCAGTAGAAGCTCTAAACGAAGCCATGGCAAAATACCTTATTTTTTTAAATATATAGATAATAATAATAAAGCCGAGCAGACGGTTGCGGCAGCCGTCGTTATATCACCTCATCATTCATAATTCAAGGCGTAACGACCTTGCCTTAGCGAGGGATACAGTCGAAAATCTAATCCTCATAATGGCACAAATTAGGATCTCCTCGGGCCTCGGAAGATAACGTTTAGCGCGGTCACTAATGGCCGATACGCTAATAATAATAATAAGAAGAAGAATAAGAATAGTAATAATAATAATAATAATAATAATAATAATAATAAAGAAGAAGGAGAAGAAGAAGGAGAAGAAGAAGAAGAAGAAGAAGAAGAAGAAGAAGAAGAAGAAGAAGAAGAATTTCTTCGGCCTTGTTTCGTGTGAAGGCGTGTGGGATATTCATTTCCCAAATCTTCTCATGACATTTGTCGTCAGTACATTGAACGACAACAAGAGCATTTCTTCAACAAGAGCGTGTCCTTACGTACCACGAAATGGACCTACGTCGTCGCCAGAAGAGAAAGAAAGGCGATTCCATCGCGAAGAAACAGGAATAACCGCCGGCAAGCGGCTTCGCAACGCAGGGAGAAGGAGCTGTGACATTATTGATTGGCGTCTCTATTGGACTCCAGACGACGGGACTTCCCGTGTCGCGGCGCGCCCTTCTATGGCTGCTTCCTCTGCTTGTCGCCCCGCCCCCTCTTCCTGACACATCTCGTCTCGCATTGCCTTTCCTTGCCGTTGAAATGCAAGTCCGTAGCCTGTAGCTACAATTCTTTGCATCATTAAGCATTCAAAGAATTTGACTGCCCAAATTTGCATTAGCCTTAAATATCTGTAACGTGACTCGAACATATTCTTGCCGTTGAAATGCAAGTTCGCGATGCCTGTAGCTATAGCTACAATTCTTTGCATCATTAAGCATTCAAAGAATTTGGTTGCCCAAATTTGCGTTAGCCTAAAATATCTGTAACGGTGACACGAACACCGTGCCTATTCATGTCGTTGAAAGGCATGTTCGCGATGCCTGTAGCTATAGCTACGATTCTTTGCATCATTAAGCATTGAAAGAATCACTAGCTTCAGGCAAAAATTTGGTTCCCCCAAATTTACATTTGCCTAAAATATCTGTAACGGTGACTCGAACATATTCTTGCCGTTGAAATGCAAGTTCGCGATGCCTGTAGGTATAGCTAGATTTCTTTGCCTTATTAAGCATTCAAAGAATCTCTAGCTTGAGGCAAAAACTACAAATTTGGTTGCCCAAATTTGCATTAACCTAAAATATCTGTAACGGTGACTCGAACAGCTTGCCTATTCTTGTCGTTGAGATGCAAGTTCGTGATGCCTGTAGCTATAGCTACAATTCTTTGCATCATTAAGCATTCAAAGACTCACTAGCTTCAAGCAAACACTACAAATTTGGTTCCACCAAATTTACATTAGCCTAAAATATCCCTAACGGTGACTCGAACATCATGCCTATTCTTGCCGTTGAAATGCAAGTTCACGTTGCCTACAGCTGGTGATTCTTTGAATGCTCAATGATGTGGAGGTTTGGCGGGCAGATAAATAATTTTCGTGACAAAATTTTCCAAAAATTTCGTCGCGACCATAATTAACAGCCTACATTATCTGCAACGGTGACTCGAACATTATGCGCATTCTTGATGTTGATATGCAAGTCCGTGTTGCCTGTAGCTAGTGATTCGTTGAATGCTCAGTGATGTAGAGAATTGGCAGGCGGGTAATAAACCATCGTCATCTTTTATTATCTGTCGATGATGGCGATGCAGCGTGGGAAAAATTCATCAACCCAAATTTACTTTAAACTAAAATGTCCGTAACGACGATTCGAATGTCAGTCACCCATCGCCGTTTGAATCAGACTGGAACGCTCTGGATGTGAAGTGCAAACGATTCACTCAATATAGAGATACCGGTGCTCTAGAGATGCTGGTCGAAAAGGTTGCCAAAGGGCCACCTTGATTGCCTTGCCCTTTTATGTTCATTCCGTCCGATTTCTCATTTTCCTTCCTCCTTGTTCTCCTCCTTCTCCCCCTCTCTTTATTCTCTCTCACTCTTTCTCATCTCCCGCCCTTCTCGTCCCTATTCCGCGTGCGTCAACGACTCCTTCTCTGTTCTCATATCCCACTCCTCCCCCGTCGGCCGCTGTTGTAAAGAAGCTCAAAGGGCTCGCCCTGCGTCGGGAGTAGGGCTGCGGCCAAGCGTGTGATGAGAAGCAGGATATAGGGCTCGGCGCTGTAATAAGCTGTGAACGCGTGAGCGCTAGCAAGTTGTCTTTGGCGGCGGCAGATAGCTTCATCGCGGCGCGGCGTTCGGCGGCGGCAAAGGCTGCTCCCGGAAGGCCCTCGGAAGGTCGCCCTCTACACTACCCTCGGCCCGGCCCGCCTCCCGGGCAACGTCGTTTCGAAATATGTGACGCGTTTGCGGATGCAAGTGGTTCGGTGTCCGCGTGCCCTGATGTTGGTTTTGGATCTTTATGTGTGTGGGAGATACTGTGGGGAAGATGAGTGCTAAAATTCTCGGTCACATGGTAGTTTCCAGGCAAGAAATTTTGAAAAATAACTACTCTAAGACCTGTTGTTCTGCTGCGACGTTCCATCGTGAAAAGGTCGTGGCATCGTTGGTGCATCGTGGATTCTACCGCTGTGTCGCTCTACGATGTTAGTTGGTACATGTCGCGGCCCGCCTCCCGGGCAACGTCGTTTCGAAATATGTGACGCGTTTGGGATGCAAGTGGTTCGGTGTCCGCGTGCCCTGATGTTGGTTTTGGATCTTTATGTTTGTGGGAGATACTGTGGGTAAGAGGAGTGCTAAAATTCTCGGTTACATGTTGTTTTCCAGGCAAGAAATTTTGAAAAATAACGTGTCCTACCCTAAGACCTCCTGTTGTTCTACTGTGGCGTTCCATTGTGAAGAGGTCATGGCATCGTTGGAGCATCGTGGATTCTACTGCTCTGTCGCTCTACGATGTTAGTTGGTACATGTCGCGGCCCGCCTCCCGGGCAACATCGTTTCGAAATATGTGATGCATTTGCGGATGCAAGTGGTTCGGTGACCGCGTGCCCTGATGTTGGTTTTCGATGATTATGTTTGTGGGAGATGCTGTGGGTAAGAGGAGTGCTAAAATTCTCAGTTACATGTTGTTTTCCAGGCAAGAAGTTTTGAAATATAACGTGGCCTACTCTGAGACCTGTTGTTCTACTGTGACTTCGTCATGAGGTCATGGCATCGTTGGTGTATCTGCCGCTGGATGTCGCTCTTAGTTCTTAATATCATTAGGCCGATACAGAAGTAATAACCAATCAAGTTTATTTGCGATATCGACGGAGTGTCGTTTCAATACTTTTCGTAATACCAATTTCTTATTATAAAAGTATCGTAGAAAAAGAGGCTTACCTTTTTTTAGGATAACTCATACGCCATCTTTTGATTCAACTCATTTGTTTCGACCGTCATTAACGCACGGTGGACCGTAAAATCCTTAATGGACACCGGCTATTAACTGTGGCTTCCTCTGGCTGCGTTAAGTCAAAATAACAGAACAGTATGAGGAAAATTATTAAGATCATGGCCTCTAAAAATTCAACCGGCAATTCTTTTCTCTTCTCTGTTTTCCTGATCCCCTGTAATGCATTTTTAATGTTTCAGAAATTTGGAAAATCTTTTGATTCAACTCATTTATTTCGATCGCTATTAACAGACAGTGGACCGTAAAATCCTTAACGGCCGCCGGCCATTAATTGTGGCTTCACGTTCCTCTGGTTGCATGAAGTCGAAATAACAGAACAGAGTGAGGAAAAGTATTAAGATCATCGCGGCTTTAAACATTCCACCGAAAATTCTTTTTTCTTCTCCGTTTTGTTGATCTCCTGTAATGCACTTTTAATGCTTCGGAAATTGGGAAAGTTATAATTTACTTCAGAGGTCGCTTAAACGTGATGTGATGGAGACTTCTGCTACTTGGGATGCAGGATGAAAGCCCTCCCTTCCGCCACCGGCGTCGCGTCTCGTGTCAAACGTAGGGATGGCAAAAAACATCGATATTTTTAAAACAATGTTTTCTACCAGAAATATCTATATATTAACATCGATATTTTGCTTTCCAAGTTTTTATTGTCGTTATTTTTAATTTTTTTAAATAAAAGGATTTTTACACGTAGAGTAGCAGAAATTCACAACAATATCGTTCTTTTGCGTCATCCTCTTTATCAAGCTGCACATTTTGCCTGTGCAATCTGAGGAAGTTTGGGAGCTGCTCGTATTATGAATGTATGTTATCGCCAGGCGTGTCATTGCCTGATTCGACAGTGAAACACCAAATCGATAGCGAAACATCATGTTCTTTATTGTTGATTTTATTCTTTATACTCAATAGTGTTTACATACTATTAACATGCTGGTAACCAAACAATAAAATATATCCTTCTTACGTACTGTAATTACAAATGTATAGGAAAATAGCATGTTCATTAGTCTGTAATTAAAACATTAATGTTTTTAATCATCGATGATTTCATTAATCATCGATCAAAACAAAGATATTGCTGTGAATTGCTGCTACACTACAACATGCTTATCAACTGATGTCACTGCAGCGCCTCTGACCGGGAGGTCCTAGGTTTGAGTCCTGACGGCAGCAGGATTTTCGACACTAGCTCTTCAGCTAGGTCGAATTCAGTCGCTGTCTGGATGAGAATTCTAGCGGCCGGCTGCTCTGATCGGTATTTTTCCGTGGTTTCTCCGATCAACACCAAGCGAATGCCGGAGAAGTACCCTACCAAACGGGCCACGGACGCCGCGCGATCTGTCCTTCCTTTTCCTTGACCTATTCTCTCCCCTTACACACACACTTACACTAACATGCACTACACGACCACATATTCCGGGAGACCGGTCGGGAGCTTAGAGCTTGTCCCGGCTAGGGCGGTGCCCCGCTGGTGGGAGAGTCCTGGTTAGGGGGAAACCCCGATAGCCGACGGTAGGTCGGCGCCGGATCTCGCCATCCAGTGGGGGAAGATCACTGCCATCTCCCGAGAAGAAAAACATGCACTACACTCACGGGACTAATGACCGAAGCAGTTGACGCGCCCGGAAACACGAAAAAATCAACCAATAATCAATCAATCAACATGCTTAAACCTCGTTATTTAAAAAAAATATTTATAAAATTGAAAATTTAAAAAATGATGTTTTTGCAACAAAATATCAATGTGAAGAAAACATCGAAAGCAAAATATCGATGTTAAAATATCGATGTTTCTGTTTGAAAACATTGATGTTTTAACATCGACGTTTGTTTTTCCCATCCCTAGCCTCGCGGCACCGGCGCGCTTCCCAGCTGTGTGACAACCGCCGCATCGCGTCGGGCGCCTGTTTTCCTCATCTTTGGGACTTTGACCGCGGGCGACACGCCCACCGACGCCCGATGGCTTCTGCTGCTGTTCCGACCCCAAGCACGGCCGCCGAGAGGAGTTTATGGAAATTCCACGAACCGTAGAACTCATTAAATTCAAAACTTACGACTTATGCAACGTGAAGAATAATTTTATTAAAATAATTGCCTTGATAATGTCTCTGGTATTCTAACGTCCAATGATGAAACCATGACGCCAGTAGATGGCAGAAAAAAGTTGTTGTTTTTAAACTTTTTTAAATTTAAAATGTGGTCGGCTCTCGATGAAATCGGTTTGAAATTTAAGCTAGGTTTTTCATCGGTTCGTTAATGGAATCGGTTATTTCGAAGACGACTTAAACAATTGTTCGGCGCGTGAAGTTTGTTGGACAATACAAGGAGAACTGACTCTGGCAAAATGGAACTTTTCAATCTCTCTGGAGTATTGGCCTGTTGGCAGCAAACTGAAAGTATGCTTATATTATATTAACGATCAGTAAACAAGTGTTATTTTCGAAGGTAGAGAACGGAGCTGACGCTTCAAGTTTTCAACGCGTTTTGGGAGGCGATAAGGCTCGGTTGTTGCAAAGGTTATGAACATGATATTAAGTCGTGTCAACGCCTGTCAGTATGTGTCAATGTTTTGAAACTTCATTTATCTCTCATGTAGTTGGTGCCATGTGCGTAGCAATGCATGGTAACAACGCATCCAATTGTCATACGCTGCCGGTACTGTAGTTTCGAAAATCATGAATTCGAGTTCATTCCGTATTCTGGGATTGGGAACCTCGCGTAAGATCTCAATCCTTCGTCAGTGTTGAGCGAGAATCGCTGCTCTCTCCTAGTGCTTTGGGCAGTGCTGACCGCACTGGGTGGCGGAAGGGGGCGGGGCGGGAGGCGGCGTCGCCTCGTTTGTTCGACAGCCCAAAGAGGGCGCTGTCACTCGCAGACGCTTCGTGGCCCTCGCCCTCGCCCGGCCCCGCCCCCGCCCCCGCACCGCTCTGATATCCCGCCACGCCCCCGCCGCCCCGTGCGTTAATGCTCCTCGCTGTGTGGTGACGGCGGGCACCGGCGACGCCCCAGCCCCGCCTCGCCCCTCCCCGCCCTTCCCGCCCCTCCCCACCCTTCCCGCCCCTCCCCACCCTTCCCGCCCCTCCCCGTCATTCCCGCCCCTCCCCGCCTCGCGCCCCTCCCCGCCCTTCCCGCCCCTCCCCGCCCTTCCCGCCCCTCCCCGCCCTTCCCGCCCCTCCCCGCCCCTTTCCGCTCCGCTCCTCTCCGTTCCGCCCCACCCCTCTCCGCCCCTCTCCGCTCCGTTCCGCCCCTCTCCGCCCCGCCCCGCCCCCTCTCCGCTCCGCCCCGCCCCGCCCTTGGCCGGAAGTGAGCGCGGGCAAGGGAGCCGAGGCGACCGGATTGTATTCTGCTAACTGCGCCTGCCATCGGCATTCCCCCCTAAAGACTTCGTGAAAGTACTAATCCTGCAAATATGTAGTGGAGCGTGGCTGTCCCAAGGCAAAAACGCATTACACACAAATGTTTGTTTGTTTTTAATTTTTTGTATTGTAGGACTGATGTTTCCAAATATGAGATAAAAACACTAGGTGGATTAATTATTTTTCAAGTCTTAGGTTATATCTTGAGCAATATTCTTTCCATTTTTCTTAATGCTATTTTTTCGGCATTTTTCGATATCTTAATACGGTCAATTATCTTATTCTTTAATTTCATTTGAATGTGTCGCATGAGTCCTGAGTCATTGGACCTTCGTTATTTTTTTAGTGTTGCCCGCATCCATCGTGAATAATGTTTTTTGAAGTTTCGCCACGTTGTGGTTAGTCACTTCCCTTTTGTTAAATTGCGTTCAATGAATTTTCGCTTGTCTTACCAATAATGGATCTTCCATGACGTTGTATGTGAGCCTGACAGACTTCGTCGGAGTGATGTACACACCGTGCAGTGACTAACAAGCGTGAGGAATTGTATTATGCATCACAACGAGAAATCTAGCCTTCAAAATTTCCTGACACTGTGTAGAGATGCCTAGAAGAAAATTTGAGATGCACAAATAAGAGATGCAGTGTTTAACATTAGTGTTTTTAAACAAGTATCCTTTAATTCCCCGGGTATATTAAACACACCTCTTCTCCAAGTAACGCAAATATAAAATGTGGAAAATATAATGTTGAGCTTGTTTTTAACATTCAATATCTCATTAGTTTGTTGATAACTTCTGTTTACGAACACCTTTACAAGATATATTGTAAAGGAACAATGTAGGGTTAGGTACACAATTTATCATTTTAACCAGTTTCTGATTGTGTGAGTAGACCATTCCTTTAATACTTGACTATTTTCACTATCCTGGACACTATTGAGCATTACAGATTGCCATTTCGCCTGATCTCTTCGCTATCTCCCCCTGGGCTTTCTTCTTGACTTCTTCTTTATCGTTTTCTGCGTTCCCGAGCGCGCTATTTGGTGCCCAGTGCTGCGGAAGTATGACGTGGTAAGTCCATAATGACGGTAATACAGCGGAGATTACGACGCTATCGAACATTTTGATAAGAAAGTTTGCGCGTAAACCAAGGAATGGCTCGCTTCAAACCGTAAAGCAACTCTCCATTGTCGTTTCTCCAGTAGTCAGCAGATCTATGTCGATACGTTTATGCGTTTTGAGGCACCTACGTTGTGATTTGTGAAGCAAATTACAGAAATCTCTGTGTTGGCGTCATCGACAGAAAGTTGAACTCTTTCTGAAACGCAGTGATTGATTTGTCTAAGATAATGCTTGGACTCTCCACGATATAAAGTTTTAAAAATTGAAGTCGCTAACCGAATTGCTTAATTACGTTCCGTGAAGTCACAGAAGTTAAGCAATTCGAGACTCAGAGAATTCGTAGATGTGTACATCTGGACCGGGAGCGGTAGCTCAGAGCATCCACTGATGTCACTGCAGCACCTTTGACCGAGAGGTTCGAGTCCTGACGGATGCAGGATTTTCGACACTAGCTTTCCAGCTAGGTCGAGTTCAGTTGCTGTCTGGAGGAGAATTCTAGCGGCCGGCTGCTCTGATCGGTAGTTTTCCGTGGTTTCTCAGATCAACACCAGGCGAATGCCGGAGCCGCACCGTAACAAACGAGCCACGGACCGCGCGCGATCTTTCCTTCCTCTTCCTGGTGTTATCCTCTTCCCTTACACATACACACACACACTTACACTATAATGCACTACACTGCCACATATTCCGGGAGACTGGTCGTGAGCTTAGAGCTTGGCCCGGGTGGGGTGGTGCACCGCTGGTGGGAGATACCTTCTTGGAGGAAACCCCACTAGCCGACGGCAGGTCGGCACCGTATCTCGACATCCAGTGTGGGATGTTCACCGCACACTCAGTGGGAAAAACACGCACTACACTTACGGGACTAATGATTAATCTGTTGGCGCGCCAGTAATCACCCACGAACCAACAAAAAAATGTTCGTCTCGGAAGCCGGTGACTAACGGTGTCGGGCCCCTGGCCGAAGGGGTAAAATGCACTGACTGACTGCGACGTGACGAGACTTGACAAAATAAAACAATGGAGGATTACTGCTACTTCCAGGGCTCAATGCCCAACATGTGTTTGGGGACGCGTTGCGCGGAAACAAATGCAACAAATAAAAGAAATTAAAAATAAAATGAATTTCTCGAACACACGTTATTGAGAAATGATGTTCTTGATGGGACAAGAGTTTAACCATTGATTTTAATTTTGATTATACTAGTTGTGTAGCACTAATAATGTTGAAAATCTGAAATGAGTGGTCAAAATGTGTCACAACACCGAAATTATTCATGGTTTTAGAGAGCATGTCCTAACATTTTTTTCGTTTTACGTACTTTTAGCATTGACAGTCACAAGCATATCAGATTACATTGGGTCCTAAAACAAAAACACTGTACAGATGTCTCATCCAGATGATACACATTACATTGTTAATTGTAATAAAGAAACAATTTCATTGCTGCAGATGTGAATGCAATACCACTTGAATTAGAAATGTAAACAACACATTATACAAATAGCATTTTAATGACTTTATTTTTATTTTTTTATATTGTAACTTTACATGCAACCTTGTTCTCTTTTGTCAATACCAAGAATGCTACCAAGTCAAGATTTTTATCCGAACCGAAAAAGTGTTGAACGCCTTACATTGTTGAAATCAATACGGAACTATGTTGAGACGTTCGTAATGAAAGTGGAGTTCCTCTTCAATACAGGCATTTGTAACGTGCACGAAACGAGAATGAATAAATGTAAAGAGGATATTCGCATCGTTTGGTTGAAACGGGGAACATGAAAGTACTCCGCTTTATTTCCCTCGTGTGTTTCTCTAGTTGCGTGTTTACTCTAGGGTTGGGGTTTCATTTTCGCGTTCGTGGGTTTTTTTATCAACACTTTGGTGATCGCGTATTGTTCTCGGATACAGAACTCTCAGTTTTGCGTGTTCTCGTGATAACGCATTGTAATATTTTGCCGTGCACCTGATTTCCATCATGCATCTGAAAAGTAAAAGACACGGAAGTATCGATTGCCCTTTTGCACTTTCTAACATTCTTTTAATCAGAGCATAGTGCTAGATCCAGACATCATTTTGATATTCCCTATGTCCTGGTTTCTGAAAGTTTTTCTGTATCTCTTCGTTACTATACGGTCATTGCCCGAGCTTTAGTGGAGGAAGGAAGTTCTTACACCTTAACTAGGAGATAACAACTATACGACTTCGACGTAGTAACCGCTACTTAAATTACGTCACATATCCACCAAGAAAAGACTTTTAACACAACGTGCCATGTTTTACTTATAATATTTATGTCGGTCTTGTAAGGCCATACTTGGAAGTCGTATTGAGCTTTTCATTGCTATAATATTGTATATCCTCGACTTATTAATAGTATGTGTCTCTTCATTATGTAGAGATAAGTGATTAATGCAACTTTGTTTCATGTTTCAGGTCAGTAATTGCACCATTTATTGCTCCAAAAAGGTGGATGGTGAGTTATTTTGATTTTTTAAAGTAACTTATGAAAACGTTTCAATTTAAATGAATATACGAGCATTTTTACACTTCCGTACGTAGAAATATTCACTTAAACATCTTTGAATTTTTAAGAAATTTAACTATCCATCCCTTTCGCTCTCTCCCCATCACAGTTACATCACGACGACAATCGGATTACAAGGATAGAGTGAACCCGTCTCCTTTTATTTAATTTACATTACCATTTTCGGGATCCTATTTCCGTGTGTTCGTTTTTTAAAACTCCGCGTAAGAGCGTGTATGTTTGCGAGGGCATGTAAAAAGGGATCGAGGGGGCTATTCGTGGAAAGGTGAGGAGGCTGGGAGCGGCGCAAGGGGGCGTGGTCGCGGAGGCGTGTTTGGCTGCGTCACGTATTGATTACGACGTCCGTCCCGTCCGCGGTGCCGCGTCGCCTGTGCTGAGCTCCCGCTTTTGGCATATAAATGTCAGGGCGGCCTTACAGACAGCTGCCGCCGCCGGCGCCCCCGCCGCCGCCGCCGCCGCCGCCGCCACCGCCGCCGCCGCCGCCGCCGCCGCCGCCGCCGCCGCCGCCGCCGCCGCCGCCGCCGCCGCCGCCGCCGCCGCCGCCGCCGCCGCCGTCGGCGGCTGCCCGCTCCGGCCGGCCGGCCGGCCGGCCGCCCCGCCTTTTTTCCTCTCTTTAAATAACGTCAGCAAAAGCCACGCCCTCCCCCTCCATCTCTCATCAGTCGTCTCCTCTATCAGCTCGTCATCCCCTCAGTGCTGGTGACGGCGCTAGGTATGGGCAGACCGGGCCCTGCCCATACCTAGGCAAGTCAAGGGGCCCGATGATGGGACCGATGGGAAAAAAATAGGAAAAATTTAAAAATCAAATTAGATTTCCAGTAAATCGCAATTGCGCTACAGAAGTATAATATTTCATAAAATTTTCAATAGTTTTTTACCTACTTAATTACAGTTATTACTTATAAGCTTACTTTAGGAAAATAATCAAATGACGCTAACATTAAAATACGATCTACTGAAATTCATATTTATTATTTCATGTATTAAACATGTGATTGTATTAAACACTAACTAAACACAACAAATTTGTAGTGGTTTAAAGTCGTCGTACAAATTTTATGATTAGATCTGTAAATACTTTTACTTCAAACTATTATTTAAAATATATTCCCAAAACCCTTTTCTAGCTTAAACATAATTTTTGTTATTTGTTGAAATAAAATGACTCATTGTTTCTTGATGCAACTTTTATATTTTTAATTTTTTCGGGAGAGGGGGGGGCTCGGTTTCAGCGTTCAGCCCCGGGCCCAAAATTGTCTAGCTCCAGCACGGCCTCCCCACCCGCGCACCGCTCCGGCTTTGTGGACCTGCTCGCCGGCGGGTCTTCTAAATCGAGCGCGCCTTGTTCACGCATTGTGTGTGGTACGTGGTGCAATACCGTTGCCTCTCATCGCTTGGCACTAAATACCGGTTCTTATGTACGAGTTTCGAGCTTTGAATGATCACGCAACTTATTTTCGTTTTCACGTTTACGTCATCTCACTTCAGCTGTTCTTGAATCAAATGAATGTGAGGTTCTATGGCCCGTCGACCGAACTGCGCTCATCTGTCTTACGCTTTCGCCTCCATCTTCCTCGTTCGTTAATTTCATCAACGTACATTTTTCCTCACTACAGTTTTCAAGCACTCATTCTGTCGCAACATCCTTTCCTTCTGTTTGCTCAGAAACGAATCTTCCTTTTCCTCGACCACTTATTCCGCTCCGCCTCACTCCACTCACATGTCATCTGTCCACTTTGTCTCTCCCAAACGCGTTTCTCCACACCCACTCACCCGGAGAGGTGGCTCAGTGCACCAACTGATGTCACTGCAGTACCTCTGACTGGGAGGTCCTAGATTTGAGTCCCGACTGTGGCAGGATTTTCAACATCAGTAAAATACCTAGATCAATTTCAGTCGCTGTCTGGAGGACAGTTCTAGCGAGCGGCTGCTCTGACAGGTGGTTTTCAATGGTTTCTCCGATCAACACCAGGCGAATGCCGGAGCAGTACCCTATCGAACGGGCCACGGACCGCGCGCGATCTGTCCTTCCTCTTCCTTGTCCTGTCCTCTCCCCTTACATACACACACTAACATGCAGTACACTACCACATATGTCGGGAGGTTAGAGCTTGTTCGGGCTGGGGCGGTGCCCTGCTGGTGGGAGAGTCCTGGTTAGGGGGAAACCCCACTAGCCGACGGTAGATCGGCGCCAGATCTCGCCATCCAGCGGGGAAAGTTCATCGCCACCTCTGGAGAAAACATGCACTACAATTATGGGACTAATGACCTCGGTAGTTCACGCGCCCGAAATCACTAACAACCAACTAACGTCACCCACTCACCCCGTTTCTCTGCACCTCTTCTATCTGACGCAACAGCTCGCAGATGCGCTTGCAACATGCACGTAACGCTCGCGTCAGTTGTGTCAGAAACAAAAGAAGAAGAAAAAAAAAAAAAAACCAAACGCACTGTTGCACACTGGGCGAGCGGGTCGATAACGGAACACGCTGACCAGCCGTAAAGCGGATAATGAATTTATTGGCAAGTTTTATACGGGGCACATGGTAATTAATTCGCGCATTATCTTGGCCCTAAACGAGCAGCACGAGCGCGACGCGACGCCTTGTCGCCGGTGGCAGAAGGTGGGGGGGGGGAGCGCCCGCACGGCCGGGGCGCTCGTAAAAGATGACGTGACGGCGGCGGCGATAGTGGCAGGGATGGAGCAAGCGGCAATGTGGTGCAGTTAGTGATAAATGAGATAGGTCATTGATGGGATGATATTTAGCAGATGCAATGAAATAAAGAGCTGTAAAATTAAATACCGCCAATAAAGTTAGAGTGGAGGGAGAGAAACATAGGCGAACGGTGGAGATGCACGTAACGAAAGCAAGAAACGAACTATTACATTGATAGAATACAGTTTGTCACTGATGTATAACACCTAACACCATAATGGCCTTGCCATCGCTATTGCAATTCCAGAACTGACGTAGTTTATCCACAATTAATGTATATTTTTTCTCGTCAAGATTAATTCCATTTCACTGTTTACTACATATTGGCATTTTATCGCTAACCATACTCGTGTAGGTGTAGAGGTAACTTGTGTTCTCCAGTACTAGATGAATGCTGGAGCAGTATCTTAGCACACGCTTCACTATCACATATGCTGGGAGACTCGTCATGAGTTTTGTTGCGCTGCGTCACTGGTGGAGATACCTGGAGGTCATATTCCAGCGGGGGAAGATTAGTCCGTAATCGACGCGCTTGTTTACACCAAATAATCAGTTCATCAATTTGTTCTCTTCAGTTTCTCCACGATATCATTCCCCTGTTTTATCTCTGGCGGGAAATGGAACACCCAAGCTGAGGCTCTAGGTTGGTTAGTTGATAGTTAGCGATAACAGATCATTAATCTTGTAAGTGTAGTGCATGTTTTCTCGGAAGGTGGTGGTGGTGATCTTCCCCCGCTGGATGGTGAGACCTGGCACTGACCTACCGTCGACTAGCGGGGTTTCCCCAGCCAGGTATCTCCCTCTAGCTAGGCCCCGCCCCAGCCGGGATAAGCTCTATGCTTCCGACCGGTCTCCCGGTATGTGTGGTAGAGTAGTGCATGCTAGTGGGTGTGTGTAAGGGGTCAGGATATTACAAGGAAAAGGAAGACCCGTTTGTTAGGGTATTACTCCGGCATTCGCCTGGTGTTGATCGAAGAAACCACGGGAAACTCCCGATCAGAGAAGCTGGCCACTAGAATTCTCCTTCAGACAGCGACTGAGTTGAAACTAGCTGAAAAGTCTGAGACGAAAATCCTTCCGCCGTCGGGACTCGAACCTAGCACCTCCCGGTCAGAGGCACCGCAGTGACATCAGTTGATGCACTGAGCCACCTCTTCCAGCCTCAGACTCTGGGAGAGAAACCCAGTTGCTGCTCAGTGGGTGATGTTCATCTTCATCTGTTCATCTACACGTTTTCTCCGTGTGGTCTCCCGCCCTCGTGGAGGGAACATCCGGGGCCGGACTCCAGCGCTAGTGGCCACCAGGGGCGCGGTGGCGGCGAAGACAACGCCGAGGACGGCCGCGGCCGAGGGGGGGGGGCGGGTTGTTTTACGGGCGGAGCGTAATAACCTTCGATAACGGACGTCCCCCGTCAGGGCTCTAGCGGCGCCGGGAGATGGCGCTGTAATTTAACGAGCCGCCCGCCCGATGGCGCTTCCCGCCCGCCGCCCGCGATAGCTGGCGCCGCCGGCCCTCGCTTAAGCGGACGCCGTTTCCCCGCCGCCACCGGGGTCGACGCCCGCCCGCCCGCACACTCTTCACAGATTTTCCGTAGGAGAGTGAGTCATTTTCTTTCGTCCAATGTTGTCTTTCCTGGTTTCTACAAACCTTCCCTCAGCCCAAAATGCTTTATTATTTATTTCCGTTCCTTTGTTTATCCCCTCCCAGTCTCCATTTGTCTCTTTACTCGTGTGGTTCCCAAATGGAATGAATATCTTATGGTACTACCGGGAGTTGTGGCTCAGTGCATCAACTGATGTCACTGCAGTGTCTCTGACTGGGAGGTCGTATGTTCGAGTGCCGACGGCGGCAGGATTTTCGACACGAGCTTTTTCAGGTAGGTCGAGTTCAGTTGCTGTCTGGAGGAGAATTCTAGCGGCCGGCTGCTCTGATCGGTAGTTTTCCGTGGTTTCTCCGATCAACACCAGGCGAATGCCGGAGCAGTACCCTAACAAACGGGCCTCGGACCGCGCGCGATCTTTCCTTCATACTCTTCCTTATCGTATTCTTTCCCCTTACACACACATACACTTACATTAACATGCACTTCACTACCACACATGCCGGGAGACCGGTCGGGGACTTAGAACGTGTCTCGGGTAGAGCGGTGCCCCGCTAGTGGGAGATACCTGGTTGGGGTAAACCACGCTAGCCGACGGTAGGTCGGCGCCGGATTTCGACATCGAGCAGGGGATGATCACCGCCACCTCCTGATGAAAAAACAAGCACTACACTTACCGGACTAATGATCTTAGTGGTTGACGCGCCTCGAATCTCTAACAATCAATCAATCCTTATGGTATTATGGTGATTTTGAATGACGTATGGAATTCAACGTTAGGAAGACGTTTCAAATGTGGAAAGCGTTCTGTGATTAGTTTTAAATCCTTTGGAAGATTATTTATTAATTTATTATAACAATTGTCTTCTAGATTTGAATCAAATTAATTTGGAATTCGTAATCTGTATAAAAATTGTAACCCAGGCTTGAAAAAATACTTAATGGTTTTGGGGTTAAGAAAAACATTAAAAGTTAATTGAAACGGCAGTATGTGTGATTACCCGTTTATATTTTTAAGATAAATGGTGATTAATTATGAAATATAATTGTGTTAAAATAACACAGTCGTTACTTCAAGTAATATAAAAATCATTTTTTTGTTTTTCACGAAGGGGAAGGTGCCTTTCTTCCTGCGGTCGAGCGTTCTCTCATTAGACAACGTTTTGTCGCATTCCGCGGCCGAATGAATACGGAAATCGTCCTCGAGGGCCGACCCGTGTGGAGGACCCTGGGGAACGCGCGGGCCGCGAGACGAGGGTTTCTCGGAGCCCCTCTTCGTAATCCTCTCCCGCGCACACAAGTCCCTCTTGATTTTTTTTCCCGGGCGCTGCGCCGCGTGCAGGCAGACACAAAAATTCTCTCGGAGCCGCCCGCCCCCCCCCCCTCCGCCTGCCGCCCGCGCGCAAAGTGGCGACAAAAAGGGAGAGGATTATAAAGCCGCCGTTATTACCGTGAAATGCCCGGGGTGGGGAAATGTGTCCCGCCCCCGTACTGTGTCGCAGCGTGCGGGGGCGAATGAGCGAAGCCGGTTGGGTGTCGACTTGCAGGTGCCCCCTCGCCGCGAATGCCTGCATTGCCTTAGTCTCCACCCTTCTCATGCTACGGTGATCTTATCACGTGACACATTGTATCACAATTATCTCGACGTTTCTGTATCATTTCTTGGGTGCTATCTTTAAATATTCATGGTCTTAGGGATTTCTTGTTACTATTTTCTCACAATGCAGGAGTAATGCTTTCAGAATCGACTTTGGCATACGTTGTTCTGATGCTACTGAATCGTACTCCTTGGTGCGTCTTACGCTGTCCGTCCCCGGTGCTTGTTTATCAAAGTTATACTCTTTTACGAAATATGTATTGTTCATACGTCTATAAATACTCCACTGCAGTAATGCTCAACATCTGATAACATAAAATATTAACTTACAACTATTATATTCAAACACGAGTTACAAATACAAATTCCACATCAGTCAAACCGAATTTCAAATTTATCCTCTGAAAACAGCCTGTAACAATCCGGACGGTTAGCGTGAGAATGAATTAATGAAACCATTAATATGTAATACGTTTACACCCCTGAAAGGCAGTAATGCCGAACAGGAGGCAATAAATTTTTTTTAAAAAATTGTACTCCTCTCCAGATCTAATCTTGTTGATAGGCTCTGCATCCAATTTTCTGCAATCGTTCTGCATTCTCTCTGCTGTCATTTTATTTTCCATGTCGACGTCTTCTTTCAAATCATCACAACCACGTTATAAAAAAAAGTCTTATACTACTCGCAATATACTTTAGTTGCCTATGAATACGGTGACGTTTACTAAAGATGCCATTTTGCGCTTGGCTTGTAAAATTTAGATTGCCTTACCGCAAGAATTCCCTTCATCTTCGTTGCAAATAATGAGGTAGTTCATATCGCCCCATTGACCAATTCAGTACTTTTGCAGAAAGCAAACATTTATATTTCTTTCTCTGATTCCCTATTTGAAATGCTGACCATCATTTGCTTCTCCGGGACCAATTTGCCAATCACTTCCATTTTTCCATCCTTCTCCCTCAGACTCATCCACTGTACCATCTTCACATCCCCGACCGCGCCTACTTTTCCCAGCCCCCAACTCCACCCCACCCCCCGCATCTTTCATCCGCTGCTTCCGCCCCGCCCCGCCCACCCGTCATGTCGCCACCGTCGCCGACAGAGCCGTCAGCCGCCGCCGCCCTCCGCCTCCTTATCCACCGCCCGCCCGCCCGCGCATTCGACTGCAAATTACCGCGCGGCGCCCATGCAAATGAGGCTGCGGAAGGGGAAAGCGGCGGCGGCGGCGCCACCGCGCCGCGGCGTCTGCCTGCACGCGGGGCGGGGGCGGGGGCGTGGGCGGGGCAACCTTCCCGGGGCACGCGGACGCAGAGGCGCGTTTTGAGCACGCTGGGCCCAAATGGGACGAACCGCGCGCAGCCAAACATTTCGAAATGCGGGTTTTTGGGAGAATAAATGATGTTTTAGCAGCAAGGGCCCAGCAACTGAAATAGAAATGGGGAGGTCACGTGGCAAGATTAAAAATTGCTAATGGGCATATGTGTTAACAACCTGGGATCCTAGACTGGGAAAAAGGAGCCGAGGATGTCCTCAAGAAAGATCGACAGATGGTTTAAGAATGTTTATAGAAACATAAGAATAGCAAGAAGCAGGGAAACATGGAAGGCTCAAGAGAAAGTAATGACAAAGAACATAAGTGAAAGGAAGTGCAAAATGCGAATAAGTGTAAATAGTGAAAGTGTAAATGTTAGTGTAAAAGCTACCTAAGAGTTAAACAGAACCACCTCTGTGTTCTGATAGGATGCCCTCGCCCTTCAATGGGATTCACTGGGCTTAGATCATCATACATACCCTAAAAGAACCGCTTTTCCTAGTGTCTGTCTAAAAAGTATATTCGGCAATCCGAATTCAGCGGTTTGGCCCATTGTGCGTTGGCGGGGCCGTCACGGAGCTCCCCCAGGCACGCAGCCGCGAAGAAGGGCGACGTTACGCACACTGGACGCAAATGCCGACGCGCAGGGGGCGTTGGGTCCGAAATTGCAAATTCCGCAAACCTTGTGTTTTAAATTCTGCGAGATATGAGGTATTTTAAAAAAAGGCGGGATGAATAGCAATTCCTTTGCCATGGTGAAAAGCGCTATGCATGTGATGGTGTTTGAAGCAGGCAGACGAAAAAAATAGCTTGCGAGTGGCAGAACAAATTTGTCGTAATTAAAAAGTTGGCAGCGTCTCCTGGATTTCTCGCGACGCTGTGGAGACCCGTTAGAAAACATTATTAATGCAAAGATAGTGGTATATTATGCAAATAATATTCCAATGCTCACTTTGTGGATAGAATGAGTTATATAAGTGATTAACGAATTCTCAGTATACTTGTATGTATATATATATATATATATATATATATATATATATATATCAATAAATTGGTTTTTGAAATTTCAGCTCTTGGTTACGACAATTGATTTTAATAATGAAATATTGTCGCAATCGTTTCTCGTAGGAGGTATTCAAGTTTCTCACATCCTTGCAGTAAAGTTTACTTCTCATATTCACTAGCGGTAAGATAAATTCGTGGCCTAATGTAACCTTTGTATTAAATGCTAACATTCACAATAGAATTGTTGCGGAAAAGTGAAATTTTGGACCTGCATTTTTGAGGTGTCGCCCTTTTCAAACTCGCATTCGGTCGCTGAACAACGACCGCAGAGCCAGGAATGTGGTGACAGTGGCGTCTGCCACGAGTGGCGCTGGAGACGGCGTTGGCGAAGGCGACGGCAGCGGAGTCGGGGCGGTGCGGCGCCGCAGCTTCTAACCCTCTAATTTGTGCGGGCGGTGCGGGGGCGGTCAGCGCGTCCGTAATTACGGAAGGGGTGGGGTGGGGAGGGGGGAAGAGCGGTCACCCGGGGTTGCGGACGTGCAGCGGACTTGGGGCTTCTCCTTCGCCTTGGTGCGTGTTTGCCGGGATTCAAAAGGAGCGCCGGCAGCGCTGCCGCCGGGCGTTGGGAGAAGCGTAACTGCGGGGATTCCCCGGGGGCGCGCGCCGGGTGGAGAGCGCGAGGTCACGTGGTGCGTCCCCCGGGGAAGTGGGATATCGCTGTTGGCGGTGGGTTTTGGCGCAGTGCTGCAGTTTTTCGTTTGCTTTCCTTTCAGTAAGCAGCGTTGCGAATTTATAAAATACGCAAAAAATATGCATTCAATTTATTTCCGAGAGGGAAATGCAAAATAGTTCCCATTCGTTCACTATAGAAGGGATTTTTTTACATGTATGTGTACATTATATACGTATACATGCACTGTGTTGTATACATAGCTAATTGTCAGCTAGGTCGAATTCAGTCGCTGTCTGGAGAATTCTAGTGGCCGGCTGCTCTAATCGGTAGTTTTCTGTGGTTTCTCCGATCAACACCAGGCGAATGCCGGAGCAGTACCCTACCAAACGGGCCACGGACCGCGCGCGCTTTTCTTTCCTCTTCCTTGTCCTATCCTCTCCCCTTACACACGCACACACACTACCATGCACTACACTACCACACATGCCGGGAGAGCGGTCGGGGACTAAGAACGTGCCCCGGTGGTGGCAGACACCTGGTTAGGGAAATCCTGCTAGTCGACGGTAGGTTGGCACCGGATCTCGCCATCCAGGGTGGATGATCACCACCACCTTCCGATGAAAAACATGCACTACACTTACTATTAACGTTAATAGTTGATTTGCCCGGAATCACTAACAACTAACCATTATTCATAACTGAGATACATGAACTCTGTTCAATCGCTGACGGAGAATCCTCTCAAGAGACCTTGAAGACATGTAAATAGACCTTCGATTTCATCTTTCAAGAACCATAACCACACTGGGTGTGATTGAGTCAGTATTGTTTGAATTCTCAGTGGCGTCGTAATATCCTCGTAAGGGCCGTCGGATATGATTCAACCGCAGTTCCATTACGCATTATGCAGTCCCCTATTGCGGCGCCGTCATATGATGTGTTCGTGGCATCGTAATTGCTGTCGTGGAGGCTTCTGACGTGAGAACGTCTCCTTTGTTCCAGGTGGCAGCTCTTCCGCGAGTATCTGTTTCTCACTCGCCAACAAACCAAACTATACAGCGCGTTCAAGTAGATTCCGAGCATAAACATCTTACATATGAAATGTACCTTCACTAAACAATTTAAACGCATTGTCATATTACACCTTGATGTATATAAACGTTTTATACTAGGTTTCACGCGACAATTGGGCCAGAGAATGTGGTAAAGTAATATTTTACTGGTCAAATATAATGCGTTTGCTAATTTCAGTTTCAGGGGGCTGCAGGTATGTTGGTGCATACGAAAACTAATTTTTTTCTTTGGCAGTGTGATGATCGTTTGGAACTTCGGATGTTAAGTAATAATTATGAACGTTTGAAAGTCGTTGAAAATACTTTACCCACAAGGGACCACTGTGTCTTACTAGAGATAGTTTCCCGGCTACTTCACGCCCCTAAGGAAACTTAAACAGTTTCCTTTGACCGTATGGGTAGGTGTACTGCGACACCGGTTATAGCGACCTCTGATATAGTGAACCATCGGTTAAAGTGAACTTAAGTCACTGGTCCCATTACAAACAAGTATAAGAATATTGGGTTATAGTGAACCTGAACCTCGGCTATAGTGAACGTAGGAAGTAAGTCCAAGAAAGTAATTGGTTCTCTGATGTTATTACGCGAATAAAAGGGCCTTCAGAGTGTTGGACGGTGTTCCAACAGAGCAAAAGGCATTGACAGGTGTCAGAAGTGCATTGCGATACTTAAGAGACATAGCACAGTGCAGAATCAAGTATGGAGAGAGCACGAACTCGGGAGAAGGATCTAGAGAAATTAGTAATGAAACATGTTCGAACCAAACAATTTGAAAATAATATACTTTTTAAGTGGAAATTAAGGTATTGAAATTTTCAGTTCGTACTGTTAATGAATTTTGCTGTATCCCTATATTAATAAAATCAATCTGTGGAGAAATTCCACATAATTTTGACTTCATAGGATATAGTGAACCAAACGTCTTAGTCCCGAGAAGTTGTCTATAACCGGAGTGGATTGTAGTAAGTAATGTCGCCTAGATCAAATTTGCGTGTATAGAGAGATTACTGTAAGCAAGGACTGCATTGACAGGTACTGCTTGGCTATTGCTGGCAATGTATCTGCAAGTTACGTTCCTGCACTCATTTTGTCAGTACGTTCGTGGACAGTTAGCTCATTTGCAAATGGCTTCATCACCATCTCTTACAATGTCATCGCCCTGCATGACGTTCATTTGTTTTCCAACCTATCAAAATGGTCCCTTCTTCGAGTAATCCCTCTTTACTTGAACAGTTTGTAGCCGCATCTTCTGATGAATGAATACGCGCGTTGTCGCTGCATTCGCAACTCCATGTGGTGGTCATGAGAGGCATCGCCATGCCACGTGATGACGTCACAGAGGCAGTCGGGCGCCTGCCGCATGGCATGGCCTTGCGGTCCGTTGGGACGCAGTGCCATTTTCTCAGGGGAGGGTCGGGACAAATGCCTCCTGAGCCACTATATTACTATTACTTATGATACTATTACTATATGGAGTGGTAGCTCAGTGCATCAGCTGATGTCACTGCGGCGCCGCTGACCGGGAAGTCCTGGGTTCGAGTCCTGACGGTGGCAGGATTTTCGACACTAGCTTTTCAGATAGGTCGACTTCAGTCGCTGTCTGGAGGAGAATTATAGCGGCCGCCTGCTCTGATCCGTAGTTTCTCCGATCCGTGGTTTCTCCGATCCGTGGCTCTCATCCGTGGTTTCTCCGATCAACACCAGGCGAATGCCGGAGTAGTACCTTATAAACGGGCGATGGGCCGCGCGCGATCTTTCCTTCCTCTTCCTTGTACTATCCTCTCCCCTTACACGCACACACACACTTACATTATCATGCATTACACTACCACATATTCCGGGAGACCGGCCGGGAGCTTAGAGCTTGTCCCGGCTGGGGCGGTGCCCCGCTGGTGGGAGAGTCCTGGTTAGGGGAAACCCCACTAGCCGACGGTAGGTCGGCGCCGGATCTCCAGCGGCGGAAAATCACCGCCATCTCCCGAGAAAAAAAAACTGCACTACACTAACGGGACTAATGACCAAAGCAGTTGACGCGCCCGGAAACACGAGAAAATCAATCAATATAATATAGTTCATAAATTACGTTAGACGATTTTTCGACTCCCCATCCCCTCTTGGTGAGATATCGCGAGATTTGGCTCGATCCCCCTCTCCCACCTTCCAATCTCACGTGATGTTTTTCAAAATGTGTATTTTTAATGTAAATACGTTAATTTGTGATGGATTGCATTGGAATTAATTGAAAAAATATTATTTTTTAATTATATGTATTTAAGACTATATATTAATGTTTAGAAAATAAAGTGAGTGAATTACAATGAATAGTATTGTACTTCTAAAAACGCTCGGTAATTTTTCTTTAAAATTTCTGTAAAAATACAGGTAATGAGATTTATCTAATAAATGATCAAAAGTTGGGTAATTTTTGTTTGATTCTTTTTCTCAGTGTACTATGCTACTTATTGTAGCTTTCACATAACCACGATACAAAATTTTGCGCACGATTTAGCCATGTTTTAGGATTGAAACGTGTTTTACTTAAATTGTCTCAGTTTTGTCGCAATTTAGTACTGTTTTTGGCGAAAATATAACATGATATTTGAAGAGACCCTTCTCCTCCCACGTAAAATTAGGTAAGATTGTCTTGGCACTCCCCCCCCCCCCTCCCAAGACATCACGTAATTTATGGATGGCCCCTTACTTATATTCGTCTTATAAACTCTCAAGTCACCTGTGATTGACTTACATTGGAGTCGAACCCACTGTCTGCTATTTTAAACGAAGTTATATCTTATGGGTCCAAGTTTCAATTCTCTGAGTGCCCTTTATACGAACGACTTATTTGGTAAAGAATATTTTGTGCCAAATTAATGTAATGTTTTTTTGAGAAAGTGGTAGTAATAAACGACTTTCAAATTTCTCATTCGGTAAATATTTTTGTATCTTTCTCAGTGTAATGTATTTACGTACAGACAACCCAGTCCAAGTCCACTCATTCTTCCTAATTTGTGGAATTCTTGGCAGCGGTTGTATTTCCATTTTGCGAAACCTCATAAATAAGTATTTGCATGTGACTTGGCCGTGTGTTTCACCGCAGCCTCTTCGCGCGTCGCTGTAATCAGCCCCATCGCCCGCACGACCCGTCGCTCCTTCCGCGTGACTGACGTTACTTTCCTTTTCCGTCGAGCTCGCTTTTCGCCAGGGCGTTACGCAAGGGTGATGATGCGCCTTGCACTCGCGTTATATGGCGTGACTGAGCGAAAATTCAATGAGTAGCTCGCATGAGATGCCTCTTATGGCCTGTTGTTTACCCCAATGGTGTTATAAAAGGAGTGTTTCCCAAAGAGCAGTAGGACAGTTATCATTACTATTCGAATCATATATATATATATATATATATATATATATATATATATATATATATATATATATATATATATATATGAGAGAGAGATCAATTTTCCTGAACGCTTAAGAGTAAATACGTATTTACGTATTTTGCTATCTTACAGTGTACGTCACAGAACAATGTTGAAAATATTTATTCGAGTCCTCACAGTGGCCGGATTTTCGACACTAGCTTTTCAGCTAGGTCGACTTCAGTCGCTGTCTGGAGGAGAATTCTAGCGGCCGCCTGCTCTGATCGGTAGTTTTCCGTGGTTTCTCCGATCAACAACAGGCGAATGCCGGAGCAGTACCCTACTAAACGGGCCACGGACCGCACGCCATCTATCCTTCGTCTTCCTTGTCCTATCCTCTCACCTTATACACACACACACACACCTACACTAACATGCATTACACTACGACATATTCCGGGAGACCGGTCGGGAGCTTAGAGCGTGTCTCGGCTGGGGCGGTGCCTCGCTGGTGAGAGAGTCCTGGTTAGGGGGAAACCCCGCTAGCCGACGGTAGGTCGGCGCCGGATCTCGCCATCAGCGGGTGAAGATCACCGCCATCTCTTGAGAAAAACATTAACTACCCTAACGGAACCAAACACTAAAGCAGTTAACGCGCCCGGAAACACGAAAAAATCAATCAATTAATCGAAAATTTTTAATATTAAATAAACTGAATCGAACGAATACGATTACTACCGTTCCTTTGTTAGTTCGTAAATCTTTCAGTTTTAGTGCGAACAACGTAACAAATTCGTTTCCAAAACATAATATTTACTTCTGTTTTGTGCCTAAAGATTTGCTCATAGTCGTGGCATCATGGTATCCTCGCAAGCATCGAGTATCGTATAAATTATTCTCATGGACACTACCATCCCTCTAATCATGTTCAACCTTTATGTGGAAGTCCAATCTTTTTCAACATCTCTTCAACAGGTGCTGTCGCAGAAATATTCATCCTTTCGTAGACGCGAGCGATCATGCCATTTATGCAATATTTGCCGGCGCGGCGCGAGCGACTTGGTGCCATCGAATGGTGATTTAAGCCCGAGCGGCTCCGCAAGTGACGGACGTTTGCTTTCATCCGGAGCGAAGGGCGGGCGAGCGGTTATCGAACGGCGGCATTAGCCTCCATCTCTGTTGGTGTGCGCATGCGCCTGCCGCTTCGTTAGCAGTCTAATATTAGCGACCGCCGGGGCAGGGCTTCGACGCCCGCTGGCTGCGCTCTCCCACGGCCTTCCGCCCGCCCCGCCCCCTCCCAGTGGCCGGAGAGAGGCCGCCGGGATGTGGCGCGCGCCCGGCGGAGATCGATGTGTGGCTGATGGCTCAGGCTGCCACGCCCTGTGCTCGGCGCTCCTCTCAGGGCAACTGGTGATGAGCAACCCGCGTGTGGGAGATGTCAGTGGCTGATTTCTTGGGGGTGACAGGAAATTTTTTTTTGTTTTATTTTGACTGTATTAAAAAAATATTTACTTTGATATCTGAGGGGAAATATGTAATCTTTAAAGTGATAGCTGTATGTAAATTTAGTTTGATCGCGACTTTTAAGCATCGCTGACTTAGAAGCTACTCGAACACGATTGGTTTCTCCGATCAACTCCAAGCGAATGGCGGAGTAGTACGTAATAAACGGGCCACGTACCGCGCGCGATCTTTCCTTTCCATTCCTGGTCGTGTCCTACACCTTACTTGCTCATACACTGGCATGCACTACACTACCACACATGTCGGGAGCTTAATCCTTCTCGCGACTGGGGCGGTTCCTCGCCGGTGGGAGGTGCCTGGTTGGAGAAAATCCCGCTAGCGGTAGGGCGGTTCTGGATGTGGCCATCCAGCGGGGAATGATCATCGCCATCTCCCGAGCAAAAACATGCACTACGCTTATGGAACTAATGACCTTAGTATTTGACGCGCCCGGAATCACCAATCAGTCAATCAAACGAACACGATTTGAAATCTTTCCCTCCCTCGTGCGTTAATCGTCCATATCACGTGGCAAGAAGAGAAAATGTTTATTAGTGAATCTGTACATCTCAACGGAGGAACTCCTCCCTTGCACTGCCATCTGCAGCCGTCTTTAAACTCTATCACGGATCGTGGGCAGTGTCACACGCTGGCGAGAGTGAGAACGCGTCTGGACATGTGGAGAGCAGCTGGTGCGCTGTGTAATATCACAAGGTGGACTGGCGGAAGTTGGTGTAAAGAGCCAAACCGATCTAATAAATCTCTCTCGCTTACCCCGCCGCAAGTCGACGCATGTAATCTAATTTCTTGTATGATTCATAGAACGTAGATTATGCAATGGACTTCTTTGTCTTTCCTCCCCTTAACCCGGCTGTAGGCGCTCTATGTTTCGTAACGATTTGAGGAGAAGGGTGACTCACTCACCCCGCAGTAAAAGGGCAAGAAAACAGTTGTGCACTCTTTTGTTTCTCTAATAAATACACGTTCATTTTAAAGATTATATAAAGAGTTTAAAACCAACCAGTTTTTTTTTCAATCATTACGCATATTGGAGTACTTCGTGTGTTTAATGAACATGAACTAGCTTCACACATTAAACTGAATTATGTAGTTTTTTCTGATATTATCGTTTTGTGTCACGTATAGGATGGAACTCTTTTGTACTGTGAACAGTACTGTGAATATACAAAAATAGTACAATAGTTTACAATGTGATGTAAATATTGTAACGTACGTAGGAGATGTAAATACAGTATCGTAATATAAACATATATCATGATATAAGTATAGAGTCATTTTATGAATATTTAACGTGTTTCTCTCAGGTATATTTGTTTTACAAAAAACAAACCTAAAAAATGTACGCAAAAAAGAAAACTAAAATAAACCCGCAAATTGATGTAATATAAATATAATATAGTCAAAGAAATAATCTAAATAACACTTTAATGGTTGTAATGTAAAAGGAGGTAAGTGTCCTTTATTAGTCTGAAATTACATGTTCTTCTACATTTTCACGTCTTAATATTTTATTATTGAATTGAGAAGTTCGTTTGACTGAAAGTCACGCAAATGTATTCAGGTGTCCGGCCAAGGAATTAAACTATCCTACTTTTCATGCAGTGTGGTGGCTGCAAAAGATGAGAAGTATGATCAACCACTTCTGAGAAAAAAAATACTTCGAAAATCATTTAAAACCTGTTGGTAATAAATATACTTTAAAGACTTAGAACTTGATGTTCTCCCACGTTTTAATGAAACTGTGAAAAAGTTATGTGGGTGGCGTTTAGTTCATTTCCAGTGAACTCATTAGCAGGTTTGTTGTCCTCCAACGCTCTCAGCCAACAAGGAAACTTCGTCTGTACTAGTTCGTTGTTACGTAACTCGAGACAATAAACTCTAAATAATGCTCCGATCGATCTTATTCTAGTTGATTTGAGTCGTAGAAATTCCTGGGCACACACCACCCAGCACCTACACTGTAGATCTATCATTGGAGGAAATGGAGTGATGACATGCTGGGACTGGGGCGTTTTCACATTGAGCTTTACTTCCAATCGTCCACACTTTATATTCATGGCGATGAAACTTGTCTTAAGTCGTTTTCCTGAGCAATAATGTGGAATCCAGGGTCCAAGAAAGGAAGTTCTAAGATTATTCTTAAAATATGAGTGACAGAATGCCATAATCAATTATGTTACAGACAAATATGAGGCGGTTCTATGTCTTTTACTGCCGTGGAATCAAGGCGATTCAGTATTGGAATATTACGCGTAATTGTAGGGAAATTCTTGCTAATAGTGAGAAGCATAAGTTTTACTTACGGACACTTAACTGAAGAAACGGTATTTATATCGCATACACTTTATATTTGTAAAATCGAGAAAGCGTAGTGCAATCTCATTTGTTTAATCTGGTTACAAATAAGGTCCCTCGCGACAGTAGTGACTTCACCCCGCTGAACGAAAAATGATTAGAGGAGGAAAAAACATCAGGACACATGGAAGAATATACTAATACTGCAATTTCGTGGGAATTTGTGTATATTGAATGTTAAACGCAAGCCATCGTTATTGTTACTGAGAGATCATTGGGAAAGCATTCAGTCTTCCTATATTCAATAGCATAACTTAAACGAAACTAGGTTCAAATAGCTATTGGATGCCTGTAGTATAATAGGCAGTCAGCATCGCGCTAAGCGAAAGGCAGGCGGATCAGGCAGCAGCGAGACTCGTTTGTCTCGCGGGATTCCCACGCTGGCCGCCAGACGGTGCTGTCGCCCGCGGCGCGTCTCGCCTCGCTCCTCGCCTGCCCACGCGTGGGACGGACGGCCGGCCGGCCGCTCGCTCGCGCGCGGGGCGCGGGCAACTCCGGCTCCGGGAGGCGTTTCCGAGCGACGAGGCCTTGACGAGTTCAGTGGCACAGCGCCGCATCGCGCCGATGAGTTAAAGCTCCCACAGACCGACGCGGAAGATCCGCAGCCTGCGCGGATTGGCCGCAGCGGAAGTTTCGCGTCACATGTTGCGTCGCAGCAACGGATTCGGCGTTTAAGGCACCCACAGACTGACGCGGAAGATCCGCAGCCTACGCGGATTGGCCGCTGCGGAAGTTTCGCGTCACGTGTTGCCTTATGAGCACGTTTAGACCTGCGCGGTAGGCGAGCGTTGCAGCAACGGTTTGGCAGCGTTTAAGGCACCCACAGACTGACGCGGAAGATCCGCAGCCTGCGCGGATTGGCCGCAGCGGAAGTTTCGCGTCACGTGTTGCCTTATGAGCACGTTCAGACCTGTGTGGCAGGCGAGCGTCGCGGCAACGGATTGGCAGCGTTTAAGACTCCCACAGACCGACGCGGAAGATCCGCAGCCTACGCGGATTGGCCGCTGCGGAAGTTTCGCGTCACGTGTTGCCCTACGAGCACGCACGTTCAGACCTGTGCGGCAGGCGAGCGTCGCGGCTATGGATTGGGAGCGTTTAATCGGCGCCGAAATTTATAACGCAGTCAGACGCGTTTCTTCGCTGCAGGTCGATTTTTGTGGAAGTCCGCCCGTGTTCGGGAGTCTCCCCTCCCCTCTGGGTCGAGCCTTAAGGCTCCCACTGACCGCAGCGGCTACGGCACTTAAAGTTCCGAGGTAGACGCGGCTGCGAAATTCGCGGGACCGTTCACACCGGAGCGTCAATTATGAGTCAGTGTTTGGTGACGGTTGGCAAGGTCGCTCGATCCAGAGGGGAGGGATGACTCCCGCACCCCGGCTGACTTTCACGAAACTGGAGCTGCAGCGGAAGAAACGCGTCTGACTGCATTACAAATTTCGCCGCCTATTAAACGCTGCCAATCCGTTGTCGCGACGCTCACCTGCCGCGCAGGTCTGAAAGTGCTCTTAAGGCAACACGTGACGCGAAACTTCCGCTGCGGCCAACCCCCTGCGGAACCGGCTGCGGATCTTCCGCGTCGGTCTGTGGGAGCCTTAATCCTTCCACCCTCAAAAGTAGAGTGTGATTTTTCTAACCATGCTTCTGGCAGGTATCAGCTGTAGGCGGTTTCATCCAATTGGGAACTTATATGTCGCTAGTGTCGTCATTATCGTGACGTTTGAGCTCCCAGATTGGATGAAATTGTCAGCAACTGATACCTGCCAGAGGCACCGTTAGAAAAATCGCACTATATGACCGGGTCCTAGGTTGGAATCCCGACGGTGGCAGCATTTTCGACTCTAGTTCGACAGCTGGGTTGAATTCAGTCGCTATATGGAGATTTCTAACGATTGGCTGCTCCGATTGGTAGTTTTCCGTGATTTCTCCGATCAACACCTGGCGAATGCCGGAGCAGTATCCAAAAAAAAACGGGCCGTGGACATCATGACGCGCGATATTTCCTTCATCTTCCTTGTCATATCCTCATCCTTTACACACACTTACGCTAACACGCACATACCGGAAGATTGGTCAGGAGCTTACAGCTTGTTCCGGCTGGGAAGGTGCCGCGTTGGTTGGAGATACTAGGAAAACTCCGCCAGCCAACGGTAGGTCGGCGCTGGATCTCATCATCTAGCGGGGAATATCACCATTACCTCACGAGGGACAAACTTCCTCCACACTTACGGGAAAACGACCTTAGCAGTTGACGCGCCCAGAATCACTCAAAACTCAAAGGTTGGTGGTGGTGTTGAGTTGAAAAAGGATTCCACACAGGACGGTAGGAAAGAACTCTTGGATCAGGCGGTGGCATCGATTGGCACAGGCGCAGGCCGATGCTGGTCCCAAAGCCTTCATTCATCACAACTTCACCAAGAACTCGGGGCAACCCGAGGCGCTAGATGCTCTTTCTAAATGATGTATCACGTGAATGTCAGGGGAGGTTATTGGTCATTTCTTACCTTATACTTCCCTTATATAAAAAAAGACGATTTCTGTCTTAGCCAGATGTCTGCCCCGCCCTGAATCTTCACACTTTTGTAGGAACTTTCATTTTTCCTCGTGGTGCTGGTTCCTGGGGCATTCTGTATCACGTCCTTTCGTAAGAAAGCAAATTTGAAGTCTTAGGTAAAACTCATGTTGAGTTTTGGGAAGAGCATAATTTGTACTTTTAATAATTGATACTACTATGTTGACACCATTCCTGAATTTATTCTAATTCCAAAAAACTATTTAATGCTGCTCTCATTTCAGAAATATAATATAGTAAACAGTAATTTCGATTTTATGGGATTCTGTCGCTTCGTATATCTTAGATTTATGGGAAAGAATGTGGTATTTTTCTTCGTGGACTCTCTTAAATATCTGCGATTTAATGTGCAGTGTTCTTTGTAAAATTCTTATAGTTCAAACGATCCAAAAAAAATATGTTAAAAAATAATTTTTAAGTAACGTTAGAAAAATATGGCATTTTCTCTGCAAATGAATCATAAAAAAAGAACTAGAGAAAAAGTTACGAATGAATGCATGTACAATAGCAATCCCTCAAAATGCCATAGTGAGGCCCAACATTTGCGTCAGAGTAGTCGTCAAAGTGTAACATTGGTTGAAGAAATGTCTTCTTTAATTTTCCGGGTGCTATACCACTCTAATTTAGACATTGCTATACTTACCTCTAATCTGATAGAGAGATTTCCGTCAGTCGCGTGAACCGTATCCCTGCTCAACTTTCTGTTTCGTAATCTCTTGCAGAGAACATTTCACGTGGACAACTCAGACTGGAAGATGTATGATGAGAATTTCCGGATCTCTTTTGTGAATACGTGTTCTGTTTGCTGATCGGAGTATTGCGTGTGATGTGTTACGTGTTTCTCCGACAGGAAATCGTTAAAAAGTGTCGGGTAGGTCACCCGTTATACTGCGAGATAGGACGAACGTCTACTAAAGCTCGCACCGTACACAATGTTCAAGATTTTCATCTAGTACAAGCAGTTTTATAGATCTCATGAACGTACAATAAACGTAAAGAGTTCCTAACAAGAGATTATTATATTATATACTTTCCTGAAGAAAGCTCAGCTGGCGCAAATGGTTGTTTCCCCAGTTATCGTCGTTTTTGTGTTTGTGGATTTCTTGCTAGATTGAAACATCTTTTTTTTCTCGCTTGTCCTGTTTGAAGCCTCGTGGGAAATTTTCTTGCTGCAGAAGACTTTTCAGACCTCGTTGATAGTTTCAACATTACCCTTGTGAAACGTTTCCTAAGATAGCAAACGTGTTTTCCATTGAACAAACTTATAGTATAACATATGTCAGTCGTTGGAATAAACGATTCTTCGCTTTGCAACATTCTCGCCAATCTCCTTTCTTTTAAACAGGGCTTCGGATTGAATTGCCACGTCGTCATCCAGGAACCGTTGACGTTTCGCAGGAGGCCTTGAGGCCGAGGAGGGTGTGTCGTGGAACATGCTTTGTGACTTACAGTGCTCTCTTTGCCGCACTGGATTGCGGCGCACATATTCAGCTTGACGCAACGTATTTCTCGGCGACGATATTGCGAGTTGCTGCGCCTGGCACGCCTAGAACGAGTGCACAGCTGGTCGTACAAATCCCGGCAGTGAGGTGCTAAGTTGTGGCTTAACGACCTTTTGCTAGTCTTTGACAGACGTAAATGTTGGTCTTCAGGAGGTCGGGAACATGGCAGCCATTGAACTCTGGGCTTTCTCCTTTCCGCAATAAAAGAAAGTGATAGATGCCAGTGATCGGTTGTTATTGGCGTTCTAGTTAAATCGTTGTTTCGTGATTGACTCGCTTGCATTTCGTCATGCTATTACAGTTCTACACTTCTATTTATTCTCTGGACTTTACTCATTTTTATAGACTTAAAAATTATAATGTAACCTTTTACTATTTAAATTACCCATGCTAATTCTTTATTTAATTTGTCAAATGTTCATATTTTACTACCTTTCTAATCACGATTACAAAGTGTTAATAATTTGTGTACAGCTAAGCGAAAATTGCTCATCGAGATAAATAATTTTTTCACTGTGAATCAAACGAACGTTAAATTGTATAAAATCCTCATGATGATGATGATGATAATAATAATGATAATAATAAATAATAATAATAAAAATTTACGCACTCTGTTGCCACGCTCTGCTCAGTTAATTAAACAAAAAAAAAAAAGAAAATGTTAGTATTGAAAGAAAAAAGTGATCCCCTACCATATTAGCCACGTCGCATAAACAAAGCAAACGAAACCGGCGGAGTTGCCGCAGTGTTGGTACGGGCGAGCGGAGAGGTCGCACATGGTCGCGGTGCAGGGCGTTTCTTTGCCTCGCCTCCAGCAGAGCGGCGGCTGCTGCTGCTGTGGAGCTGCGGCATATGGCGGCTGACGTCACCACCCGAGGTGGTGATAACGCTTGGCGTCTGGCGGCGCCGTTTCTTGCTGGTTCGTCGTGGGGATACGCACTCGAGGGAGCCTTCAGACGCTCTCGTTTTCATGCGCTCCGAGGAGAACTACCCCCCCCCCCCCCCGAGTCTCTACCACTTGTTGGTTTTAATGTGTCTTTCAACTCTGGTTCGAGTCCTGATCACTCCCGAGAAGAATTGGTTGTGAAAAATTCGTGTTCGCAACTGCACGTTCTGTTCTCTCTCTCTCTCTCTCTCTCTCTCTCTCTCTCTCTCTCTCTCTCTCTCTCTCTCTCTCTCTCTCTGTCTCTCTCTCTCTCTTTCTCTTTCTTTTTTTTTCTTTCTCTTTATCTTCGTTTCTGTTGCATTTCATTTCATCATTGCACTGAAACGAGATGTTCAAATAGTTCAAGATATTCTCCCGAATAAACAATTATTTTTCTTCGTAAAAATGGTAGTAAATATTGTAGCCATTTTCATATAACTAATCTCATCACAATTTAAAACAGAAAATTCGATTTTTTTTTTCTGTTTTAACGGACGACAACAATATTATCTTTCTCAGAGTCCTCATTATCTCATAAACCTTTCGTGTACTATACTCTGTTCTTTACTCTTTATCTATTATCGTACTGTAACCGCACGATACACGATGTTTAGTAAATGCAATAAAAAAACCTTTAATATTTCCGTAGTAAAAATATACTTTATAATTGTCATTAAAACGTCTCATAATTTGAACCGTCGAGGATTGTTAATTCAAGTGTCCGTCGAAGGTAAACGTCTAAAAAAAAAAAAGTTGCCTGACATTTCTTTACTTTGGCCGTAATGCTCCATGGAAGCAGTCTTGTGCCTCTTTTTTATCTCCTCCCCCGGCCGATCTTTTGCTTCGGAGCGCGGGGCGGAGGACGTGCAGCAGGCGAGACGGAGTAACAAGCGCCCGACCTGCTTTCCAAAGCAGGTTAAATCTCCAGGAAAACCTATCGCGCCGCCAATTACTTTGCCTGTTTCCTGTGAAAGAGCAATTTTTTCGCGTTGCGCAACCTGCCCGCCCGCCCCGCTCCAGTCGATTGCGCGCGTTCAAGGCGAGGGCGTTGGAAAGAGTCAAGGCCGCGGGCGAGCGACTCGGAGTCGGAGGCAGCCGGTCGGTCCCAGGATGCACCGCGACCCGTTCCGACCCAGCAGACTCTCGGAGAGCGAGCACTTGGGGTTACCGACTGGGAGGAATGCGTTCTCTTCCAAGGTTCGCGCAGTTTTTGCTTTACTTTGTCGCGACTTTGACCGTAGGAAGGAAGATTACATTCAGCAACACTTACGCAACGAAGCCGTACGTTGAAGAATTATTAAGTAATACAAATAACTAATTAAAATTATTTATATTAAGCATGTTAATTAATATGTAAATTAACGTGATAAATTAAATCACACCGTTTATGGTAGTACGAGTTTTTATAAGTATCCACAATTAGAACGAAGTGTGATTCAGTGATTTTTTTTTTCCTAGGGCTTTTATCCAGCCGACAGCCGGTTGCCCTTTACTTCCCGAAGGGCCGCATATTGGACAATACACTAGACAAACACTCTTGCGGGCTCCTCTGATCTGGGGTCAGCAGAACGCGAGGCCCTCCGCGACAACACACACACAAAGTCAAGGGACAAACAGCCATGGCCAAGGTGGGACTCGAACCCGCGACCCTTCGGACCGAAGCGCTGAGTCGGTACTCGCTCTTAGCCACCTCGGCCATCCACATCGGCAGTGATGATTTTTCAGACTAAATATTTCGAAAAATAATTTGCGAGCGTCGTTCTCTATGCCTAAGCGGCGGAGTGTTAGGTAAGATTGTGCTGTATGACTTACGAGTATACAATTATTATTGCGACTGGTCTACTCATTTACATCAAATTACCAACCTAATGGTTTTTAAATTCCTTCATTAAAAACGAAAGTAATAATTTTAAAATCTCGCCGGCCTGGATAGCCGAGGTCGCTAAAGCTGAAAAGCCGTAGTTTCTTCGTGCTTGAAGGGTCGCCGGTTTGAGTCCCGCCCGGGGTATGGATGTTTGTGTGTGTCCGTATACCGTTACAGTTATCCTCAAATGTTACTTACAATGGTCGCTATACGACCTTAGTAGTTGAAAAACGACCTTAAATAAGTGTTAAAAAATTACATTAAATTATAAAAAACATTCTGAAGCAAAGAACATTGAAAATAAATGTTTTAATTTGTCTAATCATATAGATCAGGGAATCAGTTACTATTTTGCATTCAATTACATTGCTTACTTTTAATTTAAAAAAAATCACAAATAACATAATAAATTTCCTTATCGCCCAAGATTATCCTTACAGATTTGTGCAAACTCTAGAAGTAAATGAAATACGAAATTGCATTTGTTTCTATTGCACTTGGGAGTTTAGGCTGTGTCATCTATCAGAAGTGTATTGCAAAAGTACGACGTTTCGAACAACCCCAGCCCAAAAAACAATTCTGCTTTTGATAGTGGTATAGACAATATGTTTTCTGTATGATGACAAAAACATGATTGGATTGGCCAGCTGAATTGAATTGCGGACCTTTTTGTTCGTCTGCCTTACGTAATTACAATGCCAGTGAATGATTTGGGACACTGTTATTGTGGTTCATATTTATAGACACCAAATTAACTGGCCCACATCGAAATGTCGTAGAGAATACACTGACTTGTTATACAGGTGATATTGATTGACCATTGATAATGGGAAAACGCTGATTATACAAAGTGTGATAAGTTGATAACGGCCACAGTGTTCAGTTTAGTTGAGGGCGGAGAATTATGTGCAAAATTCAATTCCAGAAAACGTGAAGTTTAAACATCAGGCAATTAGTCCCGTAGGTGTAGTACATGTTTTGTCGCGGGAGATGGCGGTGATGTTCCCCTATTGGATGGCAAGATACGGCGGCTGCTTGCGAGGTTTTTCCCCAATCAGGAATAACCCACTAACGGCGCACATCCCCAGGCGGGACAAGCTCTAAGCTCCCGACTCATTTCGACACGCCCACCTTACGCCACGCACGAGATATTAAAATGAATCCAGCTCAGTTGAATGGGTGCTTCGTGGTGCGTCGTGGTGCTCGCGAAACTTTTGATTCCTTCTACACTCACAAGTAAGATCAGGTGAGGTGGCTCAGGGCATCAACTGATGTCACTGTAGTGCCTCTGACCTGGAGGTCCAGGGTTCGCGTCCTGATGGTGGCAGCATTTTCGACACAAGCTCGATAGCTCGGTCGAATTCAGTCGCTGTCTGGAGGAGAATTCTAGTGGCCGACTGCTCTGATTGTTGGTTTTCTGTGCTTTTATTCGATCAACACCAGGCGAATGCCGGAGCAGTACCTTAACAAACAGGCCACGGACCGCGCGCGATCTTTCCTACCTCTTCCTTGTCCTATCCTCTCCCCTTACACTGGCATGCACTACACTACCACACATGCCGGGAGACCGGTCGGGAGCTTAGAGCTTGTCCCCGCTGGGGCGGTGCCCCGCTGGTGGGAGAGTCATGGTTAGGAGGAAACCCAACTAGCCGACGGTAGGTCGGCGCCGGATCTCGCCATCCAGTGGGGGGAGATCACCGTCACCTCCGATGAAAAACATGCACTACACTTACGGGACTAATGACCTGGTTAGTTGCCGCGCCCGGAATTGCTACCAACCATAAGATAACCGATCCGCGACCCAAAAAAATAAAAAATAAAAAAATCTCTGTAGAGCCGGTGACGGGAGTGCGTGTGACGCAGGAAAGGTAGGCGTGGCACCCTTGCCGGCGTGGGACTGTGTAGGCGGGCAGCCGTGATCGGCATACGGCTGCCTCGGGCGCAACGACCGCGTGATGACAACTCCCCGCGCCGCGCCGCGCGTCGATTGTGGCGCAGCCGACCAGCTCGACTCCGGGAGCCCCCGGCGAGGGCGCGCGCCGCCGAGTGCCGGTCATTTCCGGCGAGGACGCGACATGGCGGCGCGGGGCGCGGAGGTCGAGGGAAATTAATCGATTTCTATTCCGATGCCGAAGCGGACTTCCTCTGCGAGAGCTGTGCGGCGACGGTGGGGAATCTTCGTTTTCGGTTGGCTCCGTGCAGCTACGCGGCGCGGGTGGCTGGATTGCTCGAAGATGCCGAATTTTGTTTGTGAGGGAATTATTTAATTGTCAGGGAAAGTGGGCCTTGTTTTATAGACCCGTAGTTAATAAATACGTAAGTGTTCAAAGGAAGATATTCTATTTCTACTTTTCTTGTTTTAATTTACTCTTTAATCTGTGTTAAGAATTGTAAGATCGGGAGTGGTAGCTCAGTGCATCAACTGATGTCACTGCAGCACCTCTGAGCGGGAGGTCCTAGTTTCGAGTCCCGACTGCGGCAGGATTTTTGACACTAGCTTGTCAGCTAGGTCGAATTCAGTCGCAGTCTGGAGGAGAATTCTAGCGGCCGGCTGCTCTGATCGGTAGTTTTCCGTGGTTTCTCCGATCAACACCAGGCGAATGGCGGAGCAGTACCCTACCAAACGGGCCACGGACCGCGCGCGATTTTTCCATCCTCTTCCTTGTCCTATCCTCTTCCCTTACACACACACACACACACACACACACACACACACACACACACTAACAGGCACTACACTACCACATATTCCAGGAGACGGTCGGGAGCTTAGAGCTTGTCCCGGCTGGGGCGGTGCCCCGCTGGTGGGAGAGTCCTGGTTAGAGAGAAACCCCACCATCTGGACCAACGCTGCCAATACAAACCTAAACAAAATGCAAGTGATCCAAAACAAAATATTAAGATTAATCACAAATGCACCTTGGTTCATCAGTAACAACCAACTACATAATGATTTGAATATAAACACAATAAAAAATCAAATAGCGTATCTTGCACACAACTTCTACACAAACCTTCGCCAAATACAAGCATCATCCTTCTATAAACTGGACAAAAACCCCAACTATCCAACAAGAATCAAAAACAGATATCCACTTCACTCATTCTATAAAATGTTCGCAAACCTCGAATAATACTAATCTGAGGTGCTTCCTGCTTCCTCTCCCGCTTATATATTTTTTAAGATAATTGTAATGTGTATAATTTTAAGTTAGTTTAAGTTAGGATAAGATAGATTAAGTCCATCAAACATTTGCACAGTTAATATGTAAACTGAACAATGTAATGTCAAACAATATAAAAATAAAAATAATAATAATAAAAAAAGAGGGAAACCCCACTAGCCGACGGTACGTCGGCCCCGGATCTCACCATCCAGCGGCGGAAGATCACCGCCACCTCCCGAGAAAAAAAACATGCACTACATTTACGGGACTAATGACCAAAGTAGTTGACGCGCCCGTAAAAACTAAAAAAAATCAATCATTCAAACGCTGCCGACTTCCTCGTTGCAGGGCGTGTGTCGCTTCTGCGACCGCTGTGAGCGGGCGGTAACCGGCGCCTCGGGAACGTAATCCAGGCTAATGGCGTGCGTGCGGGCAGGTGGAGTGGACTCCCTATAAAAAAGTGTCGTTACGCTCGGAGGCCGCCCCGCCCCGCCCTCACGCCTACTCATCCGGAGGTCCGATAGTTCTGGTGGAGGTTGTTGAAGCGTTGATGAACTTGCGGTGCAATTTACGTGGTCATATAAGTAATATATTAAAAAATATATATAAGCGTTTAGATAAAAACGGGGAGGTAAAGAGAGAAAATACTTTTTTTTACTAGAACATAATGTTAGAGGTCAATTAACCTCCCGTTTTTAGTGTATTATTCTTATGTTATCGTCGTTAGAAATAAGTGTTTCTTCGGCCTGATCCGTTTCCCTGATCCTTTGACCAAATGCTGAGATGGCCCCTTGTTTTGCTTCTGGACATAAATGTAACTTCATTATCTGTGCACGTCTTCTACAATTCAGTGGGAAATATAGTTATTCAAATGATCGTTTTCCATGTTGTCGCGGCAGGAAGTATTATTCCTTGACGAAGGACATGATGAGGGGTAAGAGCCCAAATTAATTGCTGATTTATCCTTGAAAATAGATTTTATTACATTGGAGCGAATATTTTTGTTAACAATCCTTGCAAAAACACGCTCATTTCCTTTATATATTCATAATCCAAGTAGTATATGGCTTAGGGATCACATAATTTTTGAAAGCGTGCACCGAATTCATTTCTCCCCATAGCACGTCACACAGAGTTTTTAACTTTAATTGAAATAAAATAAAATAAAAAAATTAAAAACCCTTTTGCAAGGTTTTTCTTTACATTTGTATACCTACTCGTATGTATTTTCATGTCTTTCTTGTTCACTGTTTACGAATGAACATTTAATGATTCTTGATTTCCTATCGAATGTTGATGAATTTTCGTGCCTCGTTAAATATATTTTCATTAAACCATCGTGAATGATTAGAATTCAGCGGATTTTCTTTTATCAGATGCCATCCTCACGTCCACGTCTTGACGTAATTCTATGTAACGAGATGATCACGGAGATACCAAGAAAGACGAGTGAAGTCATGAATGCTTACGTTCCCTTTATTCGGTGTGAATGTGTTTTGAATGTACGTGTTTTTGTTCCCGACAAGTCTCTCGGTGAAATAAAAAAGCATTTAATTGGCTGTTTTAACGTGTAATACAGTTTTTCAATGGAGCCCCCCAGACAGACCTCGTGCAGCTGAATTAATTATGATCCTATTCCTCCATAACTTGTTTACCGCTCGGGCTTTTCGTTTCGTTTTCAAGGCAGCGCAGTCCGTAACGTCAGCCGTTACGAGCGGCTTTAGCGCTGTTTTATACGGCGCGTAGCATCATTACCACCTTCGCGACGACAACGTCGACAGCGGCGGCGGAGGCTGCAACTAGCGGTTGCCATTCGTCCTGAATAAGTGGGATATGACCTGAATTTCGACATGTGTCCCGCTGTCCTCCCAGATTTTTCTTTGTTTCTGCCAGACGTGAATTTTTATTCTGTTATAATTCAACACTGTCCTTTTAAAAATCTGCGTTTGTGGGCAGCTTGTGAACAGCTTTTACTTGTGAACTACATAAGAGAACTATGCTCTACACAAGAGAACGCAAGCGACAGATTCAAATATTGTTATTTTTGTCTTTTTGCGGTGTAATGTGAGAGCTTAAAAATAGATAAAGAAAGGTACTGTGTATTTGGAATCGAAGTGCGTTTGTTTCTCTCACAATATGTGAGTTGAAGAAAATCGGGAATGTAAAGACGAAAAAGGCGCAGTGAGTAACAGTGTTTTAATATCGACCTAAGCAACGTGTTATTTAATATTTTATTTAAATACCCTGAAATACTTCATAACTTTTGTAGTGTAAAAAAACAGAAATGACCTGGAGAGCGTGGAAAAGTCAGGGAAATTCGTCCTAGCAAAAGGGTGGTCACTTTGTTATTCTTGAAAGTGCAACGTAATTTCTGTTGATCTTTCATGTGGTTATTTACGTGATATACTATTTCCTTGTATTGATAAACTATCTAGATGTATAAATATAAACAATTTGCTCTGAAATATGTTTCGGATGTACTGAATTCCATTGTTATCCTTATGGCCTTCGTGGAAATGGAAAGACTCATCACACACAGAGCTGAATCGAGTTACAAACTGCTGCTGCTGTAGAGTTGGACTACTCCAAATAGTATGCCACAGACACCCTAAAATTATTATGATTTTCTGATTTCGTGTTTATTATTTTACTTCCCTTTAAAAATGTTTCACGAATATTGTTTCCATTCTGCTAATAATGTAATGAACAATGTTACATCACTTCACGGCAAAATTCCACTACCAAGGCTGTTTATTTCCTAGTGCAGATTGTAGTCTGTTCTATAAAATGATTGTCCCACCTACGATAGTAGATGTTTTTATTCTCACTTTTTTAGAGGAAATGGGTTATTTGAAAAATCATTATCTCTCTTAACAAACATATGCTGTTACTGGCGTAAAGTAAATCCAGTTTGTTTAGAGTGTTTTCTCGAAATGTAAACCAATACTCAATTCCGTATGTATTACATATACAAATGCGGTTAAATGTACTCGGTAGTATTTTAACTTTTTGATGATTACAAAAAAGAATTCCGTTTGATGATTTTGCATCTTTCACGTAGATTTTATTAAGAGGATAAACACGTGAAACGTAGGTAGGAACAAATATTTGTAATAGTGAATTATAGCACTTGGTAAATAAATGACGATTTTAAAAGGGCGACATAGCCGTTTGTTTGAAACGCTGTGTGTATTCAAACACCATTTATTCTGCTGCGTCTTTAGAAAAACGTGGTTTCGTAGGCTGGCAAACATAGCAGACATGCTATACTTCGATCTGCTATGACTGAAGGGAAGCGAACCATAGGAGGAAAAGACGCATTGTAAACATACGTATTTTAACCGAAAAAATTTACCCCTAGGTTTTCGTACTTGAACATCGTGTGATGGTCCATAATATACGAGAAGTGACTGCTAGTTGTGTTAATGATTGTGTAATTTAATGCAGAGAAAGAAAGCAGCTCACAATTTTGATGTATGTTGGTATTATCAGTTGACTGATAGTACTGATGTTCATGATTTATCCGGGAAACGTATTCATAAATTGCATTGAAATAGAAATTGTGTAAATTTCCTTTTTAGGCATGAGAAATTCAAGATATTGGTAAATGTTTTTGTGAAATTTTATTTATTTATTTAATTTAAAGTCGCTTTTTAACAAAAAAGGTCATCAGCGACCACAATTAAGTATACATCAGTTTATTAGGTATCACATTTAAGTTCCACACATTAAGTATCCACAATTCATTAAGTATACACAATTAAATATCAATCGAATTAAGTATACATCTCATTACAGATTATATTGCATGACAATTTATAACATTATAACACGTAAACGTCATAATTGCATTTCATCAAATTGCTAATCAAAATTATTAACATCAAATTTAATATTATATTTCCTTACTTAAGTTAACAATTTGTAGCAACCTCAGTACTTAAGCACACCCGTCTGCAGAGTTGAACAATTTATGTAAGTTAATTTCTAGTTTCAGTAGGTTTCTTTCCTTAGCTATACTGGGGCATTCTATGATAATGTGTTGTGTAGATATTACTGCTTTATTCATTGTGTCATAACCACTGGAATATTAATTGTAATTTTCTCGTCAATGGATCTCCACTTTGTCTTTCAATTTTTACTACTTACAGCGAATTCTGAATGTTAGAAGTACTATTTCGTGTGTTTTTCAGCCTTAAACTTCTCATTCTCAACTTTTTATGCCTATTTACCCCTCCTGTGTTCTGCGCGCAGGCGCTCTCTACCAGACGTCTACATGGTTTGGCGAGCAGCCATATCGCGTGGGGTGCAATGGAACGCGCCGGGTTTGGAACCGGTGGCCCCCAGACAAACAAGCAGTCCCCCCTCCCCCCGGTAAAACTCCCGCCCCCTTCCCCCAGTCCACAAGTGCGGCCCCGCTGTTCGTTTAGTGAGGAAACAGCAGGCGCAGCCTTGCCTCGAGAAGAATGCAGCTTGTGAAAGCGGCAGTAGTTGCATTTGTATTAGCGCTGCCTTGCTCGCGGCTTTTATCCCTCTAATTGGTGCTAGCAGAAAAGGGTGAGTGCAGAGGTGATGTTTGAGGTCGGGGGTACACGAGTGGAAATGCTGGAGAAGTATTATGGAAATTCTTTAGGTAATGTGGTCTAGGGACAAAAGATACTCCGTACTTAGGAAGCTAACGTAGTTCGAAAGTAAAATATTGCAATGGGATGACAGAAAGGTCTTGAGATAACTTTATTACCCGCATGTACATTCATCCTTGATGATTGTTAAGTTAAAACCTGAAAAATATTTCTGAACATTACGATTTGGAAATTCTGTGTATCATTTTTTTTTCTTAATAGTGTTAAATATTGATTCTAACAGTTCTGTGAATGAATTCTCTTATCACGTTCGTATCTGCGTTCTTTTCACAAAATTTTGAAGCTACAGTTCTTACCTACTCATTATTTTTATTTTAACTTCAGAACTATTCGACGAAATTAATGAGTATTTTATGAGTCATTTGGAATTCTTCGTCGTATTAATTAAACTGTTTTCAGCAATTATTATTTTCTATCTAACCTTTCTTAATTCGCAGACTTGTACTTGGCGAAGGAAGCATATTAGATGTTAGCTTAGCGATGGTTAGCTGGTTGACTGAATTAGTTGACTTGACGATTTTAGAGGTGGTTTGTTGACCGAAATGTGTGGAAATAAAATGAAGATTTGTTCATGAAACACATTTAAGAGAAAACTTAATTAAGATATTTTTATGAAGCAAAAAAAAAAAAGGTGTGTAAATGTGGCATTTCGTATGCTTTTAAACGCAGAAATATTCCCAAAACAATTCCGCTCCTGCGCCAGCGTTAGCGAGGCAGCGTTGATGGCCTTGCCGCGTAGTTCCCGTCGTCGCCACCAGAGGGCGCGGGCTCTCTCACCTTCTTCCCTACGCCAATCCTTCGGCGGGCAATTAACAGCAGCGGGCGTGGCACGGGTCATTGGCGGTCGCGCGCTTGTGCAATGCGTTGCTCAGTGACCCCACTTAACGCCGAGCAACGTCGGCCGTGGGAGAGGTTTCGAAGAGTAATGGCTCGGTAATTGGTATTGAATGGGTAATTAATTGGAAGCCGTTGTCGACTTACTTTGTGAACGTCCTATTGTCTCCTATTTGGCACCTGCTCGGGTCTCCTCTCGTCGCGTTTGGGTGTAAACAGGATGTATTTGAAACATTGTTCCCGCAGACAATGTGGTCGGGTCGTACGTAATATGCATGGCGGTCGTAGGAAGTTTTATTTACGGCTTGGGGTGGAGATGGGGAATCTGAGGGTCGTTTCCGTGTACGATTGTTAGCGAGAAAAAAAATGGCGCGTGGGAAATGTGGAATGGAATGACAGGTCACTTGAAACGTTAGCCTTTTTTTACAGCTGGGCCAGTTGTAATGCGAGAGGTGAACGAGTCATTATTTCTCTGAGGCCATCGAGTTCGGCGGTTCCCGAGAACCTTCGCTTCTGTTCTTCACCGCTTCCGTGTCTCCCTTCTGGACTCGTTAGGAAGCGGTTCGCTCAGAAAGAAAGCTTCGTGTTTTTATGCACAGCCTGAGACATTTTAGACTATTATCTTCAGAATTATTGGACTACAGAGCAAAAACATTCCTACATGTCGCTGTGTAACCATGTTTTCGCTTTTTGCAAAAGTGTTGGTTGCGTTTGAGAAATCATTACGGTACAAATGATCAGAAATACGAGAAACTGCTGCATTTGTGTGATGTCAGTGGTAAACAATTTGTATTTTCCAAAAATAAACTTACCAACACCTGCCTGTTATCTTCATTTTTCAGCCTATTATTGACATTAAATGCAGTATACCATTTGAAAAGAAATAATTTCTTGTAAGCAATATTGACAAAATTTTTAACTGTACAATTGTACACGTACTTACAATGGGAGTGGCCACAACATTATGTGAGTTATGCCTTCAGAAACAAGTCTCGCGAAATCTTTATTTTGATTTTTAATGTCATGCCCTGAAACTGTACTTCAACTTAGTTGACGCGCATAAAACATTCAAATGCTCTGTCAAGTCCACCTCCACTACATTCCGTTTTTATTCCCTCGCATTAATATTATAAACAGTTTATCGCCTCCGCAGAGAACCTCATCACAAAAACATAGACCTTGAGGGTGTTTTGTTTTAAAAATGCATGACCATCCCCAGATATAAAGGCGAATGCTTCCTTATCACGCCCTCTTTTTCTTCTTCCAGGTGAGTCAGTACGCGCGTTTCCGCCTGATGAATGGCCCCAGGGAGCCGCCGTTTTCGGTAAGTTGTCTACCTCGCGTTGTCGAAATGAGGTGGGCCTCTCCCGCAAGCACGCAATGTTCGACTGCTGCACGCGTGACGATAAACCACCGAGGGACATAAACGCAGAGATGTTTCCTTTTCCGATATTTTGTGATAACGGCTTATAAATGCCACCCGTGGTGTGTGTTTTATTTTATCATTTTTTGTACGATACACTTCTCTGCGTTTGGGAGATTGAGAATGTATTTACGGAATGTTTGGAGTATTCAACGGTATCAATATTGCAAATAGCATTCTTGGAGTTTCTGTCTGATAAAAAATCGTATTAAAACTGAACAATAAAATGTTACATTACGATAAAGTTACTGATCTTTATACATAACATGTTTTACTGAAACATCGAACTTAGATATCACATAAATTCACGTTCGTAGATCATGAGGCCATTATTCTCTTTAGAATACGATTACCTATGAGGTGGCAGGAAACTCGTAAATAATCGATTTTTTAACTTGCATTTTTAAAAGGATGTTAAAATTATGCTCCAAATGTTCGTTTTCATTTTACTAATTCGTTCTCCATCCTCTCCATTTTACGTAATTATGACGTTCATTGCAGATAGGTTCCAATCATCTGAAATTTGAATTTAAACAACCATCTCTATTTACGTACTAATGGTTTCAATATTTGATAATTCCCCAAATTCCAGTTATCGCTCTTATCCCCAAAATATCAATACGTAATGTTCCGTGTTCTAAATGTAAGTTTAAAAAGTTGGCTTTTATTACCCACTCCTTATCAGTTTGTACCCCATTCCTGATATAAACGTATTTACAATACTTCTCGTGTCCTGAATAGAATAAAAATTATTTAATTTAACTTTATTGAAATTTCATGCAGCTTTTAAAACAATTTTTACTTTTTTACGTTTAATCATAGATATGTTTTTTATTAATTTAAACGTTAATTTCTAATTAAAGTTAATACGATAATAGTGATGATCACACAACCGTTGGTGTTAATGTTTATTTTACGACACCTCCCTTTTCTCATTATCTTTTTAAATAAGACTGCACTTCCTCAAGAAAACGTATATTTTGAAAGACTTCTATTTCTTACTCAAAACTGCATATGAATCCTTGGAGGCTAGACCTCTCGAATAACAGATAATCTGAGTACCTCCGTGTGCGGGCAAATTTGGACATGGATTTGGGTGCAACTAGTGAGAGGGAGACAGTCTACGCTCCGCAGTGCGCGTGAGCGTTTCGCCTCAAGCATTCCAGCGCCACGCTCCGGGCGTGGGCGTTTACCACGCGAACACGCGCGGGGGCGTGACCGCCTTAAATAAACAGCGCTGCTTATCTGGGCGCTTATCACGATGGATCCGCGTCGTCGAAGGCCTCCGTGGCCGCCGCCTGGCACACTCTCTCTCGCCCTCGCGCCTTGGGGTACCCCATGACAGCTGTGCAATAGTGCGCTACTAGGGAAATACAGAGGAAGGCCAAATATTGGCTACGGTGGCATCAGTTCTTCCCATGTTTTTTTCGGATGTCAGTTCGACACACGAAGTGACCATTGCTGTATTTTTTACTGGGGCTTTTATCCAGCCAACAGCCGGTTACCCTTTACGTGCCGATGGGACGCATATTCGACCATACACTAGACCAACACACTTGCGGGCTCCTCTGATCTGGGGTCAGCAGAACGCGAGGCCCTCCGCGACAACACATACAAAGTCAAGGGACAAACAACCATGCCCAAGGTGGGACTCGAACCCGCGACCCTTCGGACCGAAGCGCTGAGTCGGTACTCGCTCTTAGCCACCTCGGCCATCCAGGTCAACAATGACCTTCTACCAACAATGACCAATGACCATTGTACTTCTAGAAAACATGTGAAAATTGTACAAAACTGTGTTAGCAAAATTATTTTCATGTTCTCCACTTATTCTAAGTCTTCTGTATAATTCCAACACGCATTTTACGCGGTCTGATTATCTATTATCTCATTTTGACTCCGGTGTCAGTTAATTTAACATACTCGTGTATTAACATTGGGTTCTAGAATTTCTCCTTGCTGAACTTTCACCCAATAGTTTGAAGGCTTTTCTTAACTTTTTTTTAACAATTCATTTTATTAACATTTGTTGTTCATCTACGTGCATTGATGTGGGGACAGAAAATGATAATAATAAATTAGTAATGTGACTCAATGCATTTCATACACCCTGTATGGTTCTCGCAAGACATTCCACTTCTCATGTCTCGTTCGAATTTTGGATACTCGTCACGCGACAATAGTGGCGTGCCATGGAAGTCTAACCTAGACCGCACGAGTGCCTCTGCATGCTACAGATCTCGCTATAAAAATGGGTGGATGTGTGTGCATGTATGAATGAATCATAACCTGCCTGGAGCAATTTCAACCAAACTGGGTACACATACGACTTACAATCTAAAATACAAAAACAAAAAAGAAAAACCACATACACATTTTGGGAGTAAGTGCCCCCAATGATCCCGAGGGATGAGGGCAGAGAATAACATAAAATTGAAACAAGTACGCAACCCGCAATGCATATAATGCGGCTTCAGTGAGGCTGGATGGAGGGAGCAGTCAAACCAGACGGAAGTGTGCGAGGCTGTTAAATAAATATGCGGACTATCCGGGTAATCAGCAGTACGAAATACAATACAATCGTTCGTATGGAAGGATGAAAATAATCATTCAGTTTTACAAAAGCGATTGAAGTAAATTTCACGATGCAGAATATTTCTTAAACATCGCGTTTGCTGGAATGTTCTGACATTCCACATTATTGATGTAAATTTAATTGGATTTAAATAGAACTTCAGTTGTCGTAAATCAGCCATTACGGGATCGATCATCTAACGGGACATAGAACGTCTTCATAATGACGTCACTATAGTGAAGTGAAGCTCCCGATTAGATGACACCACAACAGCTGATGAGCTGACAAATGAAGCTCTAAAAAATTTGAAGTGTAATAACAATATGCGATATCGTAGGCTTTCACGGGCAAGGTCTTGCGAGTGCTCTTGGCTGTCCAGATGATGTGTCGCGTCGAAGACTGTGACGGCGACGTTTCGACCATCTTGTCGTGGCCTTCCTCAGGGCTGGCCTGCGCCGGAATGTCGGCGTTCCGGTTTGTATACGGGAGTGTGATTAGTTGAACTAGACAGCCAATCAGGGGGCCGACCGTCAACCGCGGTTGGTCGAAACGTCGGCATCACAGCCTTCCATGCGGCATCACCCGGACAGCCAAGAGCATTCACATCCATTGGAAACCGGGAGGATCGAGTCTTTTTGACACGTGTGGACGACCTTGCCTGTCGTCCATAACGCGACATGTGGCGCTTCTCACAGTGTGACAAAATTTGTTGATAGAAAGCTTCACAGACTTGTGCACCACGCGTCTTGAGCAAACATGACCTTGAAACTCCGGATGCAGATGTTTTGCGCTCGCGTTTTAATTTTCCGTCGTTGCTGTTTCCCCTGACGTGTGTAGAAGGGAGACCTCTGTGACTAAGTTGCGTCACCACCATTTCCCATTCTTAGTTGATTTGGCATTGGTTCTCGTTTTCCACTCATGTAAATGCCACCGTTATTACATATACTGAAGAACATCCGCCATTTGTAAGCCGGAAGAGACACATAACTAAACAACTTTTGCTTTCGGAAAACAAGCATCTATATTGGTATATCTTTTATTCATGTGAAAGAATTTATTGCTTTACGAATCCGTTCCAGAATCAGAGCTAGGATGTTTTGTAATGTATTGCCAGGATTTTCATCTGAGATGTCCGTGGGTGTGTTGCGAGTCAGAAAACGTCCTTTCAACTTTTCAGATTTGGACCTGCCATGTCTATTTCCTAATTTTCGATGCGTATCTGTCTCCATACTGGTGGCAAATGGGACTGGATGGATGGCTATAACGACGGCTCCACACATTCGGCATTCGCCGAACAGCGAGCTAATGCTCGCCCTATACCGAGCAGCTGACGTGTTCGGCGAATGTTGGCTCCCTTTGATGTGTCCAAAAGACGGACACGCGGTGGGTAGGGTGAACCCTGAATGTTCGTCACTCGGTAAATTGCAAGCAACTCATCCACACTACTCGGGATTCGGCGAGCGGTTGCTCGGTGTTCGCCGAATAACGAATGTGTGGAGCCGCCTTAAGACGAGTGAATGTTACGAGGACATTCCCGAAGTGAAATAACAGTTGTTCGCTTCGCGGAGTCGGCGACTTGATAGAAGAATGGATCCGCGGTGAGGTGAAGTGACACGTGCTTTTTCCTCGCTGCGGTGCACCCCTTCCCTCGGTCACTAATGTCCCCTCCGCCCTCTAAGCGACGCCAGCGCCCCCGTGCCCAAGCGCGGAGGTGCGTCACGGCCCCCTGGACTCCACCGCCCCGCCAGCACGCGATCTTCGGCGACCGACGACAGCTGTTGCCCCAACTTACGGTTCTTATTCGGAGATGGTTTTGTGGCCCTACCCGCGTTGCGTGCGCTGCCGGCGGTTCGTGCCCGCCCCCCTACCACCCCCCCTCCACCCCCTCTCTCTTCCCTGCTCCCGCCGCCGCCGCCGACTCCCGCCTCGGTCGTTAAGAGACCATACGCCCCGCGCATTCGATAAAAAATACGATATAATGGAGGGAAGATAGCGTTTGTCCAGTATTTCTTGGCAATTATGTTTAACGTTAATTGCTCCAACTGATGTATATTCTCATTGCGCAAGAAAATATAACGGCGTTGGAAATGGAAAGGGGGGGGGGATCAGGCGCGATGTGTGTTTCGGGCTTGGTTTCCCTCTTCAGCAGCGTTTAGTGGGGATCACGAGTTCGTATTTTAGTTAATGGATTAATTTGGTTTCCTCTCATTTGTGGTCGGCTGCTCTCCGGAATGCATATTGCAGTATCGCCTATATATCTCTGACCTAATGGCGGTAGTATTTTGGGGCGTGCTTCCATTTGTGGGATACCGCTATTTAAATAACCGAGAAACCGGATTTCTCATTTTCTGCTGCGTTGAAAAGGGGCCAGAAACAGTTTTCATAGCGCCAGTACACGCCCTCCAAGGGCTGGACATTTTCTTCGGGTCAGTGGCTGCCAGATGGAGTTGGCTCTTTACTGAAATATAAAACGATATGAAAGGAAAATACATTGTGCAGTTGGAGGGTTTGATTAAAGCGAGATACTAGACGCACTACGTGCTACTATTTTACAGCCGTATGCATACACGGCCTGCTGCAGGCACGTAAGGGAAAGAAAATAAAATGTTTCCTATCTACGAATGTATGTATGCAAATAGGCGCAATAAGGAATTCTGTGTGCATATATACTCGTGTGAGCAAGAAAGTGTATATTAAACCGATATTTCCTGCTTAACTGTAAACGTTTATTGCACATCTCTTATGTCTTATTCAAGAGATGTATTGAAGGTTCAAAAATATGAAAAGCAAGTGTTGCAACTAATTTTGGGTAATTTCTTGATAATGTAATAGATCTAAAAAAGTCTATGAATATATCAATTATTTATATCTTATCTTCTTTTTAATTAACTATGATGAATAATGCAGGGAGTGAAATGTTAAAATATTTGCCAAATGCGAGAAGAAAAATAATGACACCATAATGTTGAAACTAATATATAATTTCAATAATACAATTTCAATTCTGTTCTGTTTCATAAATACAATTTCAATTCTGTGACAAAATTATGTCATGTCAAAATATTTGGGTAGTCTATGATAAATGAAGAAATGTACAGCACTTCTATTACAACATCGTACTAGCAGCACGAATATTTTTTTCTTGGAAACACTTCGCATTTTTTTACCTCGCAACGTTTTATTAATATTTTATATTCAATAACGTATTTTCTACTACAAACGTTTGTATGTCGTTGTATTTTCTTATGGAATGTATTTTAACAATTCGCTAAAACTCGTTCAACAATGTTCAACAATGAGTAAAGAAATAAAATTATCGTGTTGGTAGATCTTTCCTGAGATTTGTTTTAAAATGTTTTTTTTATATTGGTGCCTAACGTACCTCCATATAGGATAGTTATACTGTTTGCTTGGAGGAAACTACTGTCTAATGCTCTTGGTCAGATCATACATTCTACCCTATCCTCAAATAAACAACAACATTTTTTGACAGATTCGGTGGTATAACGGTCAGCGTACCGGACTGTTCAAACCCGTTCGAAGCCGTGGATTTTTAAGGGCGCAAAAATCCTTTGGAGGGGACGTAAAGCCGGCTGTCCCATGTAGTAGATTTATTGCATGTAAAATATCCTCAAGCCTAAAAGAACCCTCTGAGCAAAATTGAGATCCGCCTGATTGGTCGCCCAAGATAATACCTCCTTTCTCCGCTAGGGGGTGAAAGGAGCGTAGTGAAATTTGCGTGGTTAGACGGAAGAGCGGGTCTGATGGCCCGAGTCTCGCCACGTAAAATAAGGCATTAACTTAACTTAAAATTGTTGACCTCCGTTAGTAGTCAGTGTTGTGCAGAAGGGACATCCACGGCAGGCTGAGGTCTACGCCAGCATCGCCTGCATCGACAAGCAGTGGGATACTCTGCGCGCCCAAACTCCTGTCGCGGCGCGTCGTGTTAGGATGTTTCGAACTTCGAACCATGCTCCTCCTGAGACGAATTATGAGGCCAGCCCAGCGAAAAACCGACGAAATTTCTACGTACCGTAATCAGTCGACGCAGGACACTCCGAGGATATACCTCGTGAATTGTATACACATCTGAATTTAATTGTTGACGCCCTAAACCGAATGATACAGTAATGTGACAGAATATTGACCACTCATCAAGTATCACCGTGGGCAAACTCAGGCCAGTAGGGACACGTCGCCAATGATTAATTGTATTAATACATAATATTTTTGGATCAGCTCTAATTACCAGCTTTTATTTGAATTGGTCACATGTGGGTGTTGCTCTGGTGTCAGGAACAACGCAAGGGTGAAGTGTGTTTGTAGCCGGCGCGGTAGGCGGGTAACTTATTCCCCATTGTCTGCCCGCCCCGCCCCGTCCCCGCCCCGTACCCGCCCCGTACCCGCCCCGTACCCGCCCCGTACCCGCCCCGTACCCGCCCCGTACCCGCCCCCTCCCCGCCCCGCCCCCTCCCCGCCCCCTCCCCGCCCCCTCCCCGCCCCGCCCAGCCCCGCCCAAACTCCTGGCCCGCTCCGCCCCGTCCCCACCCGTCCCGCCCCCACCACGCCCGACCCCGCCCCCACCCCGCTCCGCCCCCGCCCTGCGTCGATCCGCCCCACACCTGGAACGCGATCGGACCAACGCAAGGGTGAAGTGCGTTTGTAGCCCGCGCGGTAGGCGGGTAACTTATTCCCCACTGCCTGCCCTGCCCGCCCCCGCCCCGCCCCCACCCCGCCCCGCGTCGCTCCGCGCCACGCCTGGAACGCGACCGGATGCCGGCCGCGCGCCGCGCGACATCTGGCGCCGGAGAGAGTCATTAGCGCGCGACGGCGGCGCGGAGGAGGGCGGCTCGAATTCCAAGGGCGGGGGCGGGGGAGCCGCCTCTGGGATGGAGAATGGGCTGGTGGTGTTCGCGACCTGTGGGACGTTGTTGAGCGTAGAATGATCCCTTGTGCGGACGGGGTGTGGGTGGAGCTGTCTTCGCTTTCAAAACTAACGAGATTTACTCAGATGCCTTCCAGAATTAATTTTTGATTAATATAATATTTGTGCTTAACTTCGACCCTATATTTGAGTGATTAGTGTCATGTTGTAGATGTACCGATTATAGAGTAGTTCATTTCGAGGTCTCCGAGTATTGTACTCTTTGTAACTAAGTTACTCCCAAAATTTTCCATCAGCACTGGACACGCAGCCTTCGTACATTAATGTATTCTTCGTCAGGTACATTTCTATAGAGTTATTGCGAATTGAAATGAACGGCCACTTTCCTAACTGGATTGACACGATTGGCAAGTTTGGTTGTAATATTAGCATGTAATGTGGCACTTAAAATAATTAAACTTTTAAATGAGACAGACATTTTCACATCGTTTTTAAACACTTTCAGTTTTTTACGTGAGAATGGCTACATCGGGTGTAATTGCTAATGTGGCACTGGCCGAATTTATGGCTCTAACACGAACTTTCATTAGAAGAAACTTCTGGTTCCTAGGAACGAAACAAAAAATCAGTAATATAATTTTCAAAGAATTGGTTGAGCACGAAGTTTGCCTTGCGTTTGAAAGGTATAAAAAATGTGTATCAGGATTGCTTAAATATGCCCCTGCATTCAGTCGTACGAATTCTTAAGAATTCTCAAAATATTTATCCGTTCAAAATTGTGACAGAAATTTTATCTGTAATTCCTTCTTCTGAGCGGATGAAGTTTACACCCCTAACATCGGTTTCTGTCACGTCTTCCCCTGTTGGAATTTCGGGTATCCACCGTGCACATATTTCTCTGACTTCCTTATCCCAGGACGGTGCTCCAGAAACGAAGGCAGCAGATTTCTTGGGGATGTTCAGAGTGCCTTCCACGTTCCAGAGATACTGTCATCACGTTGCACGTACCTGACCCCTTCTATTTTCGTTCATCTTTCCGATCAGTCTTACGTGTGTGTAGTTTACATTTAGTCACGAAAGAAACAATATTCCAGGGAATACTTTTCACTTTGACTTCATCATGATTAGCACATTATTTGTTCCGTTTTGCAATCGAAGTGAAAGTGGTTTGTGGAGTTTCATCTATCAAATACGAGTATGTGGTTCATATTCCCATTGCTCGCTGTAGAGCAGGGTTGCCAACTAGCGGCCCGCGGTGCCATTTATTGTGGCCCGCCAGTGTTGGGCAGTATTTAAATACTTGTATTTGAAATACATGTTTTAAATCCATTTTATATTTGAGTAACTGTATTTTTGAGTTTTTTGGAAATGCATTTTAGAGATGTATTTAAATATATTTTAAAAATGCATGTCAAAAAACTCAAAAATACCGTTATTCAAATTCAAAATGTATTTGAGTATTTCAAATAAAAGTATTTAAATACTGCCCAACCCTGTGACCCGCGAAAGGTTACTAGTGAAAAGTGAAAGTCCCTTGCATTCATTGGGCGCTTTGCGCACGCGGCCTGCCGGGAAATACAACCCCTTAATAAAAATAGGTAAAGTTTAGATTGACGGAATTTTTTTCTAGTAAATTAGGAAATTCAAAATCATCTCAACATCATACTCTGCATATGGGCGGCGGGCTATCTGCCGAAATCAACAATACTTGTCGGGTGTGGATCGCCCGAGTAATGAAAATATGGCCCGTGAAATGAAAAAATATCATCCTAAAATATGGCCCGTGACCGCTTTTGTTATGGCCCTTGAAGCCTTACAAGTTGGGCACCCCAGCTTTAGATGATATGCGATAGATCAAGAGGTGCCACTGCGAACTTTTTTTCCCCTTACAGATTAATATTCGTGCCTAGATTGTTGTAGAACTTACACGTTCATTCCGAACGCGGAAACGTTTAACCGCAAACGAGTGTCGACTAGCTTCTTTGTTGACAAGCACATTCAAGCTGTTTAATGCATCTCGCTCTCTCGTCGTTGATTGATTGATATTTTCGTGTTTCCGGGCGCGTCAACGGTTTTGGTCATTAGTCCCGGAAGTGTAGTGCATGTTTTCCTCGGAAGATGGCTGTGATATTCCCCCGCTGGATGGCGAGATCCGGCGCCGACCTACCGTCGGCTAGTGGGAGTCCCTAACAGGACTCTCCCACCAGCGGGGCGCCGCCCCAGCCGTAACAAGCTCTAAGCTCCCGAACGGTCTCCCGGAATATGTGGTAGACTAGTGCATGTTATTGTGTGTGTGTGTGTGTAAGGGGAGAGGATAGGACAAGGAAGAGGAAGGAAAGATCGTGCGCGATCCGTTTGTTAGAGTACTGCTCCGGCATTGGCCTGGAGTTGATCCGAGAAGCCACGGAAAACTACCGATCAGAGCAGCCGGCCGCTAGAATTCTCCTCCAGACAGCGACTGAATTCGACCTAGCTGAAAAGCTAGCGTCGAAAATCCAGCCGCCGTCGGTACTCGAACCTAGAACCTCCCGGTGAGAGGCGCCGCAGTGACATTAGTCGATGCACTGAGCTACCTCTCTAGGTTTAAATAGTTGTAGAACTGACACGTTCACTCCGAGCGCGCTAACGTTTAACCGCAAACGAGTGTCGACTAGCTTCTTTGTTGACACGCACATTCAAGCTGTTTAATGCATCTCGCGCGCACTGTCGTGAGCACTCGGTTCGTCCTGCTGCTAACCCAGCCGTTGGGACGACGCCGTCGCCACCGCCGGCCGTTACGAGGAGCGTGAGCTGCGGTCGTATTTTTTTAAGGACGCTGCAGTGGTATTAAGCGCGCTGCCTTGTAAATTTCTCGGAAGGACGGAAATAGATCTCGGAACTGGAGCTCGCGTTGGTGTGCGACCGCCTCTGAAAGCGCGCTTCTTATCTTCGGAGGTCATGGCTGTGTGCTGATGTTTGTGGAGATTGCGGGGTGCGAAAATATCGACTTGGGTCGAGTTGAGCAAACGGTGTCGCGTACTGTATCAAAACCTCGTGAACAGGTCTTCTACATTGTTATCTTCTAAGAAAATAGTACTGAAATGTATGTGTGTAGTTCATTTATTTTATTTATAATTTCAAGTAGTATTAACATTACTGGGAAGGGATTCTGAAACTCAAGAAAGCGTGCGCAGATGATTTTCTCCCCCATACGTCACATACAGTTTTTGACTGCTTTTGACTAAATAAATAAAAAAATAAATACTGATATTCCCTGAATCAGATTGATTGATTGATTGTTAGTGAGTCCGAGCCCGTCAACTACTGAGATCTTTAGTCCCGTAGGTGTAGTGCATGTTTTTCATCGGGAGGTGGCGGTGATCTTCCCTCACTGGATGGCGAGATCCGGCGCCGACTTACCGTCGACTAGTGGGGTTTTCCTCAACCAGGCATCGCCCACCACCGGGGCACCGCCCCAGCTGGGACAAGTTACCTACTTATTCGTAGTGGACATCGTGAGGTTAACTGAGGTACAGTTTTTTCTCTGCATATTTTCAAGTTGATGTCCTTGATATAGTGAGGATTTTAGTACAGGCTGGATTAAGTACAATAATTAGGAGATTGTAGGTTTCGTGTACGGAGCCGAAAGTTTTGCTTTGCACATTTGATTTTGATTCATTTAGCCTAAGAACAGTAAAAAATTGTATGTGAAGTGTAGGGGAAAATACCATGTAAATGTCTTGTGTATCATAAACATACAAAGGTCTCGTGTAACATAAATCACATTAATAGCAACTTAGTATTCATTTAGGGTTTCACATTTAAGTTATCTCTGATTAAACTTGTTATCGACTCGTGTGTTGCTATTAGTTCTTATAAGAGATCGAGAAGCTTTGGGTTGTTTCCTCCAAAGTTCATGGCAGAACACTCAGTATAATTTCATGGTATCAGGCTTCCTGGTTTTGACCAACGACGTACAGTCTTGAAATTCTTGAAGTTGAACAAGGTTAGTTAATAGTTTGCACGTAAGTAGTATGTATAATACTATATCTTTCGTGAACGATTCTGAAGAGTCAGGGATAATTGCGATGAATGATATTGTTACACCTATTAAATTGTTTTAAGGTAGATATTATTTTTAATATTGTTATTTTATGTGTTCATGTTAATATAGCCGAGACTTCAAGATTCCAGTTCTTAACGTATTTTACAGCAGTTAATAAATAGAGTACATTGAACATCTGACTTTCTAAATTTAAATAATGAACATTTTCATATTGTGTTGTTCAATATCTTTTACCTTCATCTAAAACTTGAAAGATAGGTTCTAACCGTAAACGTTGTCAGTGAATTATTAAAAAATTTGGAGATAGAGAACAGTTTCTTTTACTAGAGGAACGGCGAGGAAAGTAAAGACCGTTATTTTCCATGCAATTTCCCATTCTAGCACATTTAAATTTCAATTTCGTTAGTTGCGCAATTCCAGCATTTACCTTACCCGTAGTTCGCCACTTTTTCATGTTTACTCAGAGAGCAGCGTTGCAACTACCTGTGGTGCGTAAAGGATGAAGTTCACACGTTGCGAATGTGCATCGGGCGACGGCAACAATGGTTTTTTCAATCGTAAGCGAAACGACTGTTGTAAATGCGAGTTTAAAAGTGAAACAAAACATAACTTGCCAAGCTCTTTTTTATTTTTTATTATATTGACATTTAGACCTAAGGATAGTTAATCCTATAGTTAATGAAATCATGTATAAACACCCTTGAAATGCAGAAATGCCGAACAAGAAGTAATAAAAAAAAGTGAAACTCGGAACTAGTGATTTTGAAAACTGGCTCGCGTTAAGAATGTCCAGTTCACCAATAGAAACGCTCGGGTTTAGCCAGTGAACTTCGTACTACGCCAACGGGGACACGACATTGTGACAAGTGTTCCCAAACCATCGCCATGATGCGTTTATAAATGCTGGCGAGTTTGGCGCGTGTGTTTTGTATCACAGGCGGATGACAGCTTCCTGTCGGGTGATATGGCAGTTGAAACGGAAGCGTATTCTGTGCGTCATTTGCCACTTTATTCTATCCGTTGTTGTGCCAGCGTGAAGTCCGGGATAGAATCTATTCAGGGAAATAAACTTCCTGGATTGCCGTGTTGTGGACGTGATTTAACATTCGGACAGAGCCAGTTATTCTCCAACATTGTTTGAGTGACAGGATAGTAGCGAATACCAAACTAATTCACTCCTAATTTAATAGAGACATCTCGCGTAGTAGCCAAATTCTCAATGTAGCTAATCCAAAATGAATACTTATTTAAAATAGTGTGGTCGTTTTCTGAATAGTCAATATATGGCTAATATTAATTAAAATCTTTTGATATCGCTGTAATTACGATTACTGAAAATTAATAGATAATTAAGAATTATTGTTCACTCTTCAAACAGGCGAACTTTTACTTTCCTTTTACTAATTCTTACTTGCATAGTTGCGACCAGAAGATTTTTTTAAACGATTTTTCGATCATTGTTACCGTCGTCATTTTATTCAATACAGAATAAATGCAAACTACTCTCAAAGACGTTGGGAATATTTTGTGTTAAAAGTATCCCTAAAATATGGTGTAAGATTGAAATTTTAAATCGACAATAGAACGATACGTTCACAAGTTTTCCATTGTTTAAGTTTCGTTTAAGCCGTAATCGATGGTTATTATTCAACATTATTACACTGTAAAATAACTGTGATTGTTAATACAACTTTCTTGGCTAACGGTGGTTCTAGTACATTTAAAAAAAAATAATTATTTGATAGTATTCCGAGGGAAATTCGAAATCTCCAATACAATACATTTTTCCAACGGAAATTTCCAGGAAACGCCTGGTTTGATTTAAAATTTAATTTCGTATTTCCCTGCGCGAATTGACTCGACCAATCGCAGATGGCGCAGTGTTCGCACTCTGACGTCACGCGGGCTGCCGCGGTGCGAAATCCCCCCCCCCTCCCCGAGGCGCACTTGTATTGGGCGGCGACACGTGCGGGATGCTCACGTGGTGGCGGCGACCCCCCCCCCCCCCTCGGACATTACCGTCCTCCCCCGACTGATAGCCAGGGTTCTACGCAAAGCCGGATTTATAGGCACGGCGGGGTTCCAAGCACAAAACGTTTGTGACGACGTGATGTGATGGTGTATATTGTATACTTGTGAGTTGTGGTGTGGCGAGATATTGGATTTTGTCGGTGTATGTAATAGTTTTGTATTGGGCGATTGGCTGCTTAGTAAATAAATAAATAAAATCGTGTTGTTCACCCCCTTCCGGAATAAATAAGTTAATCCAGGATATACTGAAAGAAACAATTATGTACCGGGATTACGTCATGAAATATGTGCATTTTCAGTCAAAATAGAAACTATTTAATAGTTTTTGTCTATTCCCGAGTTCTTGAGTATCTAACGAAACCATCCGTTAGACCATTAGGAAATATTTCGTCTAGCTCACGTCTTTTCCACATCTGTCTTTCACGCTTGTTCCCGTGTTTGAAGTGATCGTAATATTAAATATTCTTTGGGATCTGCATTCAGATCTCGTTTTATGTACTTTTTATTAAAACTCGCAACCGTCTTCAGTTTGGCCCTGGTCATCGTCATAGTGTCGAAAGATGTTGTGGGCGATTTGTGTACAGGAGAAAGTGGAAATCATTTACCTTCCTCTCTCGGTAGAAAATGATAGACAGGCGCGGGCAAGTAAATTGGGAAGTAGATCATTGTAATAATCGGTGTTAAGTAATAGCGTGCTAGTCGTAACGCCCTCTCCCATCTTCGGCCTGTCCGCTTTCCACGCCTGCTCCTCCGCCGTTGATGCCTCGGGCTGTCTTCCGCGGACTGTGGCCATCCCGCGGGTCACGCCTTCCCCAATTAATTTCGTGCAGACCGCGCGTTACGTGAGTGTGTGAACGTACGTCTTGGTCCGTACCCTTTCCAAACGCGACGCAAATAGCCGAGAGATTTCGGACCGGTCGTCGAGGATTGCGTAGCGCGAGCAAGATTCGATTCGCTTTGGTGTCTTCGAAAATTGGTGAAAGTCCACTCCCCGCTGCCGGATTCGGAGAACTGGTTCTCGGCGCGAGACCGGTGCATGATTGTAAACAACTCTTGGATGTCTGTGTTCTTTTTTTTAGTGCTGAACGTCAACTCATGGTGGCTGTAATGTCACTCCGTCAATTAGTCGTCGGATCTTCGTAGGATTGTGTCAGTTCTCAAGCAACTTCGACTTCGGTGACAAGATAGATAATCTAGTTACAACAAAATGTACTTTTCTGAATTTGTTCTTAATTTTATCATCTCTGTTTATTAATGTAGTCGTTATTTTAGTGATGGATAACGTGAAGAGAAAGCAGGTAGAAATGAGCATCAGTCTTCATTTAGTTTGCTCCAATACATGGTTTCCATCCCAAGTAACGATTTAGAGATATAGTCGGATGCGGTTTATTCAAATGGTAGGAGTACGATGGTCGTAGTTTCAATCTCAGCTCGGAGCGATGTGTTTTTTGTGGAAGGGCACATTTACGAGTTCCATTATGACTTCCGCTCTCCCCTTACGCTCGTTAAACATTTCTTGTCATCCAGTGACCTTCCAACGCCATAATGTTAATCATATACATGCATAATAAACACTTGCACTTTGTGGTATAGCGATTATAATGGTGCCTCGCGGCATTTGAATCAACCACAATTTTCAAAGTGCCGGGTTCAGTGATGAGGAGGTGAGGCATGCCTCCAAGATCGAACCTGTCTGGGGGCCAAGGATTTTCAAGGGAGAAAAATCCTCAGAGCTTCCTTGCACGCTTGTGACATCAGTGAGAGCCCTGTCTAAATGCCCAAGAAAATTAAAACCTCCGACTGTTTCCGTCCTGATCACACCCCACATTGGTTTAGTCGGGGAACGACACAAGCGTCGGATGAATACGATTGATACCGATATTGTGGCGGTCCCTGGCGGCGAACATGAAAAAAATGAAGTTCGGGAAGCGTTTAGCTCCCAATTTCTTTTGGCGGCGCCTTATTTTAAAATGTTCAACAATACAGCACAGGTAATGGATGAAGGTTCTAGAGACCAGAAGTAGACAAGAGCGAGTTTCAATAAAGTTATATGGCGATTGCAGAATCCTTTCCCAAAAAACTTACGTGTTACAACCGAGACTTGCTACTTACCCCCTATCTAAACGTTTCCAAGAGTTTGCTCTGCTAATGTAATAAATAGTTTTTAACACGCCGTGTGCGAAACAGTTTTATATGCTTGTTTTCCCACTAACATTAAGAAAGAGCTTTTCCAAATTCTAACGATTCGTATGATAAACATTTTTTTTTAAAATTTGTCTGTGCAGCAAGTGCGGGAGGTGATTCGCACTTGTCTTTTGTAGTTCTCGGTACCCTCGCTTGCGGTTGGGCGAAAATGACTCGTTGACGAATTAGCTGTTTCGTAATTTGCTATATTATTATTATTATTATTATTATTATTATTATTATTATTATTATTATTAGTTGTTACGTAATTTACATTATTATTATTATTATTATTATTATTATTATTTTGTTTTACTGTGCAAGAAACGTCATCACGATGCTCAGGTGCTCACCTTGTCGCCATGGACGTCACTGCTCAGGGAGACAGTGACATCCCCCCCTCCCAACAATAATTTGTGTTATGTATGGTATTTTGGAGGAGACTCCCTTGTAACCTTATTTTATCATCTGTATCGTCCCCCCCCCCCCGCCATAATTGAAGGGCTCCGTAGAACAAGGGAGTATCCCACATTGACATAATTCTCAGATAAAGAGAGTTTTACCTGAATTCCCCTCATATAACTCAATACATTTTAAAACAGTACACTTGCATATAAGTCCATACTGGATTTGAATAACAAATTACCCTAAAAGAATAATATTTGAAGATTTCAATAATACTAATAACTCAATTTCACAAAAAGATGTGGGTAACCCCTTGTTCAGTTGTCCCCTTCAATTCGTGCAGGTGACGCTTATGTTCGACACAACTGCACATGCAGTGTGCAGCGCATACAGACTGGGTAGACTGCGCCCCAAATGCAGGCCTCCACGCTTATGTTCGACACAACTGCACATGCAGTCTGCAGCGCATGCAGACTGGGTAGAGACTGCGCCCCAAATGCAGGCCTCCACGCTTATGTTCGACACAACTGCACATGCAGTCTGCAGCGCATGCAGACTGGGTAGACTGCGCTCCAAATGCAGGCGTCCACGCTTATGTTCGACACAACTGCACATGCAGTGTGCAGCGCATGCAGACTGGGTAGACTGCGCCCCAAATGCAGGCCTCCACGCTTATGTTCGACACAACTGCACATGCAGTCTGCAGCGCATGCAGACTGGGTAGACTGCGCCCCAAATGCAGGCCTCCACGCTTATGTTCGACACAACTGCACATGCAGTCTGCAGCGCATGCAGACTGGGTAGACTGCGCCCCAAATGCAGGCCTCCACGCTTATGTTCGACACAACTGCACATGCAGTCTGCAGCGCATACAGACTGGGTAGACTGCGCCCCAAATGCAGGCCTCCACGCTTATGTTCGACACAACTGCACATGCAGTCTGCAGCGCATGCAGACTGGGTAGACTGCGCCCCAAATGCAGGCGTCCACGCTTATGTTCGACACAACTGCACATGCAGTCTGCAGCGCATGCAGACTGGGTAGACTGCGCCCCAAATGCAGGCCTCCACGCTTATGTTCGACACAACTGCACATGCAGTCTGCAGCGCATGCAGACTGGGTAGACTGCGCCCCAAATGCAGGCGTCCACGCTTATGTTCGACACAACTGCACATGCAGTCTGCAGCGCATGCAGACTGGGTAGACTGCGCCCCAAATGCAGGCGTCCACGCTTATGTTCGACACAACTGCACATGCAGTGTGCAGCGCATGCAGACTGGGTAGACTGCGCCCCAAATGCAGGCCTCCACGCTTATGTTCGACACAACTGCACATGCAGTGTGCAGCGCATGCAGACTGGGTAGACTGCGCCCCAAATGCAGGCGTCCACGCTTACGTTCGACACAACTGCACATGCAGTGTGCAGCGCATGCAGACTGGGTAGACTGCGCCCCAAATGCAGGCCTCCGCGGCGTGGCGGCACATGTGGCCAACGCCCGCCCGTGCATATTAGCGCAACCTCGACCTCCAAACCCGTTTCGCGCGCGGCGAGCGACTCACGTGTTTCGCAAAGGCCCCCGCGCCGCGCCGCGCCTCATTAGATGACGGAGGATGGGAGAGGGGGGCGGAAGCCAGAAGGCTTTCGAGCGCGTTGGCCAACGTAGGCGGTCGTCAACCTGTACGCTCCAGGCTTACGCGCAGTAAATTTAGCAACGGCCACGGTGCCAGCCAGCATTGCAGGTCCCGGAGGCGAGTGTTTCTGTGACACACAGCTAAAGTAAATGGATAAATTGATAAGTTGCTGGTGTTGTCTAATTACCAAGATATTTAATCACTAGGGAGTGGATTTCTCTGATTTTGAATATTTTTATCTGTTACTTCAGGGCATTGCTAAATGAAATTTCTTGACATTTGGTTAGGATTGGATGTTACGTAGATTAATATGATTTTTATAGTGCATATTTGGCCGATTTTTCCTGTTACTGTATATTCGTGCAATTATAGGAGCATATTTTGCATAATTCGTTAAAATAGAGACGTAGACGTGTATCTCTAAAACATGTCATCTTTTCTTAGAATCTATTTATTTGTGAGCACCTGTGTTCATTGGTTACAAAGAGCTTGTCGAGTTTGTTTTCTTTTTTCCTTTCCTATAGATAATAAAATACTTGTGCAAATGTAGAATATTTCTTTATATCATATGTTTTAAACCAGGTAGGAAAATGCATGAAGACATACAATGTACCTCACCAACGTGAATATTTGCTTCAATTATTTCTCCCGCGAAGTAAAGCGAATTATAATATGTTTGCACACAAATATATCTTTTCGTTGTAAGCATGCTTCTGGATTTTATCAGGAAATATTTATACAGGAAATTAATATTGTTAATTTTAATTGCATATTAACATACATATTTCAGATGTTTTGGATCGTAAATTCATATTTTTAAAAGCATATTTCAAGAAATTTTTAGGGCATAAAAAGTCTCTCCCTATTATTTAAAATATCTTCTATTGCGTAGCGATAATCAACTGTTGCCAAAGTCTGAGCGGAATTTGTTTTCCACCCAGACTCTAAGCTCTGATGATGGTCGCTGCGCTTTGTACCGTATCTTAAGCCAATAAAAATTTTGATTCCTACACAACACTACTTTTTTTTAAATGGAACACGTGTGGAAATTGCGATGTACAATGATGGTGATTCAAAATTGGTATTCAAGAGTTGGGGTAAGTAAGCAAAAATAATCCTATTTTGATTGGCCTATTGTACGCCCTTTGCTCGCGCATTTCCAAATTAGCAGCGACGCTGCGACCTTGGGTCTCTCTAACGTAAAACATCCTCGAGTCCAGCCAACGCATTTTACGCCAAAATATTGTATGGCTTGCCTTGCCTCGGTTCCTTCGCCTAATTGCTACGAAGGTATTTGTATTCGATGAAATGCGCGCAATTCGTATATGTAACATTTATCCGTATTACTTTGCTTCTTTGTCAACAACAACAACAACAACAACAACAAAAAGCACAATCATTGATGTCCTACTCAAGAGATCGCTCTTCATGCTCCCTGTTTATCGCGCCACATCCGTTAAATCAGAGGGAAGTGTAAGCATTTTTTTGTGACGTGCCCTACCCCCCAACAAAATGTTAATCGTTACCGACATGCTATTGCTTAGCAGTTTGAAATTCTCAGAATAACTTCTTATTGTTCAGCGATGTTTCTGGGTGCATGGAACGGAGTTTTACGTTGTCGAATTTGTGTTAATGTATTAGCTTTAAATGAATTAAATTTTCGCGCATTCAAGGGCTACGATTGCTATTGACTAATGAGTTTTACAAGTAAAGGCTGAGATGTGTTAATATGGACAGAAATTGCTGTATTATTATTTGACGTAACCGTTACTGAGGCGAGGCAATACGTGCTGTTGTAGCAACACTAGTTTGAAAAGTTAATGAATTTTATAATCACTGTTATGTCTTATCGATTCCTCTCTGCGTGATTGCACTCTTGTCTCGCCTGTCATCGCATTTGCGTTTGAAGCGTTCGCGATATTCGCCGTGGTGTGGAGGCCCAGAAGCCCTCTTGAGTAATGTGGCAGCCCAAACGTTGTCACACTTCCCCGACTGCGTGAATTATCGGCCGTGTCGGCTTAATCGAAGCAAACGGACCGGAGCAAGCTCTTGAATGGGCGCCAGCGGCTGCCGAAGCAGGGCGGAGCGATCGCTGCCTCGCCCGCCGCGCGGATGGCAGGACGCGGTGGTGCAGAGCAGAGTGAGGAGAGGGACTCGGGAGATGGGCAGAAGGCGATGATAATCATTAGACATCGGATTTTTGTGTGATTACATGTGTTTGTTCTTTCTACGTATCGTTCTCAAAATTTAATCATGGCGAATTGTCGCTGTTCAAACACAATATTCAAATTTTTCGTTACATATTTTTTACATATTTGGTACTATATTACAACTTTTACATATTTCGCTATTTTCTCAAAATATTTTTATTCTATCAATTTTCTTACATATTTTGCCGAAGCAGGGCGGAGCGATCGCTGCATCGCCCGCCGCGCGGCTGGCAGGAGGCGGTGGTGCAGGGCGCCCTTCGAGCGAGCAGAGGGACTCGGGAGATGGGCAGAAGCCGATGATAATCATTTGAGACGGATTTTTGTGTGATTACATATTTTTTGGCTTTCTACGTATCGCTCTCAAAATTTTAATCATGGCGAATTGTCGCTGTCCAAACACAATATCCAATTTTTTCGTTACATATTTTTTTTTACATATTTGGTACTATATTACAAATTTTACATATTTCGCTATTTTCTCAAAATATTTTTATTCTATCAATTTTCTTACATATTTTGCCGAAGCAGGGCGGAGCGATCGCTGCTTCGAGCGAGGAGAGGGCCTCGGGAGATGGGCAGAAGCCGATGATAATCATTTGAGACGGATTTTTGTGTGATTACATATTTTTTGGCTTTCTACGTATCGCTCTCAAAATTTTAATCATGGCGAATTGTCGCTGTCCAAACACAATATCCAATTTTTTCGTTACATATTTTTTTTTACATATTTGGTACTATATTACAAATTTTACATATTTCGCTATTTTCTCAAAATATTTTTATTCTATCAATTTTCTTACATATTTTGCCGAAGCAGGGCGGAGCGATCGCTGCTTCGAGCGAGGAGAGGGCCTCGGGAGATGGGCAGAAGCCGATGATAATCATTTGAGACGGATTTTTGTGTGATTACATATTTTTTGGCTTTCTACGTATCGCTCTCAAAATTTTAATCATGGCGAATTGTCGCTGTCCAAACACAATATCCAATTTTTTCGTTACATATTTTTTTACATATTTGGTACTATATTACAAATTTTACATATTTCGCTATTTTCTCAAAATATTTTTATACTATCAATTTTCTTACATATTTTGCCGAAGCAGGTCGGAGCGATCGCTGCTTCGAGCGAGGAGAGGGCCTCGGGAGATGGGCAGAAGCTGATGATAATCATTAGACATCGGGTTTTTATGTAATTACATATTTTTTGCCTTTCTACGTATCGCTCTCAAAATTTTAATCATGGTTTTTTCGTTACATATTTGGTACTATATTACAAATTTTACATATTTCGCTATTTTCACAAAAACATTTTTTTATTCTATCAATTTTCTTAAATGTTTTTATGTAAAGAACTATTTTTAAAAAAATCAGCAATTTTTCCTGTATTATTTCTGCGTGCTACTGCGTACTCTACTCGAGGTACGCTACGTGAAGACGCGGTCGGATATTCTCACAGTCCCGCCGCCTGCTTCAGATCTCTCACTGGCGGGAAGTGCGCACCTGCGATAGATCATTTTCAGATTTAGGTGTGAAAAGTATCATGGACGCCACGTTTGGCGACCTTTAAACAGCATCTCCAAGAAACTTTGACGATCGTCGTCAAGTAACGCTTCGATGAGAATATTCCATGCTGCAGTGATTGTTTGCTGGTCGTAGGTATCGCCAGTTTGTACTACGATAGTTTTCTATTGCTTCTGGTCTGGCTGCTAAAAACAATTCATGGATAACAATTTTGTGAAGGTTTTACTACCGATGGGAAAGTTGTATGATGTAAGTGGGCATCAACTTGTGCTTTCTAAATGAATTTTAAATCGTTTGCATTGCTTTTAACATTTGTTTAGGAAATTTTTTATAGACGTAAGTTTGAATTATATAAATGTGTATTATAATTAGAGTATTTCAATATTACATATTAAATCCAATTTTATATATTTATTACATATTCTTATTGTTTTTATTTCATGTTTATGCACATATTTTGACATTTCATAGAATATATTTTTCCGGCTGTAATAATCATGGACGCTTAGCGAAGGATGAATGCAATAATCCGTAATAAACGTAATACGTTATGCTTTAATACGTAATAAAAAAGGTAAATATATTGTGATTGCCCCAAAAAATTAGAATATCACCTATAGAAGAAATAATGAAATAAAAATTATTGACCTAATCTATTTGGATTCATCGATTTCTTGTGAGTTATTGTTTGTAATTAACTTCATCTTCTTCTACATTACGGACATATATAAAGGAAAGTTATCATTCAAAATAATACCAGGTATTAAATTTCTAATCTCAATGGAATTTTTGTTTGGTAAAATCGTAAACCTATCCGCTTAATTGAACAGGATTCGAATTTGCTCTATATTTCTCACAAAACAAGACCGACTTGCCTCGCACTAAAATTGCGTGCTAGGCCCCCTGTATATCAGTTTATCTCCCCTGTATTTCTTAGGCTTACTCGCTAGGCTCACAGTCCTCATCTTGGAACGTTCCGTAGTTTCACTTCCACACCGAAGTTGAGCAGCAGCTCCTCAAGACTGTCATCTTCTCCAGGAGAGGGAGCAGCAGCCGAAACGAGCGCTCGCCTAAATGCGTTGAGCAGCATTGCAGCGCACGTCGAGTGTCACGTGCCCTCGCTTAGACGGCCGTTTTATCTGATGCGGGCTTAAGCAGCAGGCTGCTGCCATTTCCCACGTGAAGGCTTTAAGCGCCTCGAAGTTGCCGTCGCCTCAGAATTTCCGGCGCGTAATGAAAACATCCCGGCGAGTTGGTCGAACGTTTAACGGCACAGGAGAGGTTTGTTCTCGAAAGTTACACGTGTGTATGTAGATCAATGGGTTTGCGTCCAACTTTTCGTCGGGATTCTCAGAATAACGCCATCCCGCGCTTGTTTGCTTGTGAATGCTTGTTGCCGAGGTGCATCGTTCACTTGTCATTTGATAATTATTGTGAGGTTTCAGGTCGGGGAAACTTTTATAATCATTATTTGATGAGAGGAGTAGCATGGAAGAACAATTCAGGGACACATTAATATTATTTGACACGTAAAAACATGATTATTCAAGTTGAAAGCAATTTTTTTAAAGTGAGGTACATGATACACACCCTGTGCAACCATGATATGCAAGTTTTAATTGCAAAACACTGCATTGAAGATTTTACTTTCCACTGCATTTTTTATTTGTGGGATGTGAAATCCATGATATGTTCTTTAATGTAGGAATGTGTTTCATTAAATTAGAATAGTTCCATATTCTTTATAAATGTATTATGAAGAAATTGTCGAGATTGTCACATACACAATGTACTTTCTTAGAAAGCCCTCTAGTCTTCTGACAAATGCGATTCTGCTTGATTTAACGATGTTCTCTTAAAGATCCCATATTTTATTTCACTATTGTCAGAAGCTGTTCTATATTCTACTCCCCGACTTCAATATTTTATCATGATTGGCGTTAACGAACAATTTGCCATTTCGATCACCTTGAAATGTGGCTTAATATGGATTTTTTTAAAGACATGATTTACTACGCATGTAATATAGATAACCACTAAACATAAAGTAATAGGAATTAAGAAAATCCATTAAAATCTCTTCACCAAAATGTGTGCTCTCTTCTTCAAAAGTTCAGTACCCATTCGCAACAGGTTTCTGCATTATTCACGCTGAAACCTTCCCTTCGTCATCCTGTATGCCCGACCGAGGCTCTCGCCGCGGACATTCATCGTTAGTTGGTTAGATGTTAGTGATTCCGAGCGCGTCAACTGGTAAGGTCATTAGTCCCGTAAGTGTAGTGCATATTTCCCCTCGGGATGTGGCGATCTTCCCCCGGCGCAGACCTACCGTCGGCTTGCAGAGTTTTCCCTAAGTAGGTATCTCCCACCATCCAAGCCGGTGTCTCCCATAAACAGGGTAAAGTTCTAAGGTCCCGAACGGTTTTCCGGCATGTGTGGTGCATGTTAGTTTGTGTATAAATAAAGGGTGAGGATAGGATACGGAAGAGTGAGGAAAGATCGCACGTGGTCCGCTTGTTAGGGTACTGCTCCGGCATTTGCCTAGTGTTGATCGGAGAAACAACGGAAAACTACCAATCAGAGCAACCGGCCTCTAGAATTCTCCTCCAGACAGCGACTAAATTCAATCTAGCTGACAAGCCATTTTCGAAAATCTGCCGTCGGGGCTCGAACCTAGAAACTCCCGGCCCTACAGTGATATGAGTGGATGTCTTGAACGACCTCTCCCGGTGACACGTTCATCCACGCCTTTGCATTGGCGTGGCATTAAGATGTCGCGCGTTTCTTAACCTCATCACCGGGAGCGGTAGCTCAGTGCATCAACTGATGTCACTGCAACTGATGACGGCGGCAGGATTTTCGACACTAGCTTTTCAGCTAGGTCGAATTCAGTCGCTGTCTGGAGGAGAATTCTAGCAGCCGGCTGGTCTAATAGGTAGTTTCCCGAAGTTTCTCCTATCAACACTAGGCGAATGCCGGAGCAGTACCCAACCAAGCGGGCCACGGACCGCGCGCGATCTGTCCTTCCCCTTCCTTGTCCTATCCTTTCCCCTTACACACACACTTACACTAATACGCACTACACTACAACATATTCCGGGAGACCGGTCGGGAGCTTAGAGCTTGTCCCGGCTGGGGCGGTGCTCCGCTGGTGGGAGAGTCCTGGTTAGGGGGAAACCCCACTAGCCGACGGTAGGTCGGTGCCGGATCTCGCCATCCAGCGGGGGAAGATCACTGCCATCTCCCGAGAAAAACATACACTACACTAACGGGACTAATGACCGAAGCAGTTGACGCGCCGGGAAACACGAACAAAATCAATCAATCAATTAACCTCCTCATGCATTGCGTGATTGGGACCTCGGCACAGACTCGCCGGTGGCTGAGCCGCGGACCCGTTTTGTCGCTTACGTAAAACGCGTGGATGTGGCGCGGGCGAGGGCGTCGCGTTGGCCTTGGCGCATAACGTTGAACCGCCCGGTGGTGACACGTTGGCGCCTGCGAGCGGGGGTGGGGTAGGGGCGGAGGCGGGGGCTATGAGGTTTCCTAACCAACGGGCCGGCCGCGCTGCGTCGAGTCCCTACCGAGCGGCCGGTTGCTCGGGTTTTGGACGACATACTATCCGATCGCCTCCTCCACCTCCTCCTCGACGAAACAAGAGTCGGTTCTCGCCTGTCACAACTCGTGGGATGCAGTTTTACCTGAATTAAATGATTAGTGGCTTGGAAGGGGAAATGCGCAACGAAAATCATTCTATGTAAAAGTTGTATCTTGCACTTTAGAATAAATTTGCAAATGCCAACATTAAAAGTTCTTTTCAAAGACGAAAGTGAAATTAATAATTAATTAATTTAATATTTTTAAGTATTTAAATTACAATAAATAAAATAAAATTGAATTATTTAAATAATTAATTGATTTCATTAATATTTATTAAGAAGTAAATAATTTACTAAGTCGTTGGGAGAAGAAATACTCGTAATTGAGTTGTTTCAGATGTATATACAATTGGTTTTCAATCATTTTCACTGTTCTTAGGATAAAATGAGCATTAATACATTTTTATAATTATATATATATATATATATATATATATATATATATATATATATATATATAATAAAGAGCATCGAGTTAATTACAATCCTTGCGTGTATTCACGAAGATTTTTTTCCCCCGAACGTAATTATAATGCATGGCGAATTTGAGTTTCACCTCGAATGTTAGAAACGTCCTGGTTTCAATCTTGAGAATGCAATCTGCATCTCGCTTTTGTTTTAAAGATATCCCCAGCGCTTCAAAGCTAATCTGCGGGCTGTTTCTATCGCTCCACACAGTCCCGGATGACAATCGGATGTTAGAAGCTGCTCCACGGCGAGCGAGACGTATTCCGCACTCCAACGGCGCAACAGGTGTCCCCTTAATCCCGCGAATACCTGTGAACTAGCGCGGCTCTAGCCGTCTCCCGCCGCCTGTTCTCCTCCATTGCCATCTGAGAAGGAGCCTTTCGCCAATTCTTTACGGCTTCTCACGTCGCTGACCGGGACGTCCTAGGTTCGAGTCCTGACGGCAGCAGGATTTTTCGACACTATCTTTTCAGCTAGGTCGAATTCAGTCGCTGTCTGGAGGAGAATTCTGGCGGCCGGCTTCTCTGATCAGTAGTTTTCCGTGGTATCTCCGATCAACACCAGGCGAATGCCGGAGTAGTACCCTACCAAACGGGCCACGGACCGCGCGCGATCTTTCCTTCCTCTGGTTCTATCCTCTCGCCTTACACACACACTAACATGCACTACACTACCACATATTCCGGGAGACCGGTCGGGAGCTTAGAGCTTGTCCCGGCTGGGGCGGTGCTCCGCTGGTGGGAGTGTCCTGGTTAGGGGGAAACCCCACTAGCCGACGGTAGGTCGGCGCCGGATCTCGTCATCCAGCGGGGCAAGATCACCGCCATCTCCCAAGGAAAACATGCCCTTCACTAACGGGACTAATGACCAAAGCAGTTGACGCACCCGAAAACACGAAAAAATCAATCAATCAATTCTCACGTCGTACTGTACACTGTCAAAAATTTCTTAAATTAAATATAGATTAATGTATTGTTCATGTATCCTAAAGTAACATTGTGCATTAAAAATAGCTTAATATATTTGTACATTAAATTGATTACATAAGTTAAAATCAGTGTAGATTTAATGTAGAGTGTCTCCCGTTTCCCCGGCCTCGCATCATTTCGTGTATTCGTAATCTCCAGTCCATCAGTATCCTTCATTAATTCCTTCTAAATATGACCATAAAGATTTGACTCTCGAATCCTAATGTACATGCGTACATTAAATTTAATGTGCGTTTATAATTTCTTTAATGTATATTTCATCAAAGTAATGCGGAATCGCCTGTTAATCCAACCTTGATTAATAAGCATAACTTTCAACCATCCACAGCTCTAAAACATAAGTCTTCGTCATTGACTTCATGCATTCTTTGTATTTTATTGTAATAACTTTGTAATTCATCATATTTTATTGTATTTCTCCACTATGCCGTTCCAAGCTCTTCTGAGTTTCTGTTTCTTCACACGCTTTGACGGAGACCGAATAGTGGAGAATACAACTGTGAGTTGTAATAAAAATTAGAAAGTAGAAGGGTATGCGTGTCCCTTCCGTTATTGGTCTTTCGCGACTAAAAAAGCCACCTTTTTTTTTATAGAGGCTTGGCTCATGTCCACCTCCGCAACTTGCAACGAAATTTCATCACCCACCTCCCTGCACTTGTTACATGCGAGCTTTGATAGAGAACCTTGGACGACTTTTGTGATGTTATTGGACTTTTTTTACTAACCATTTATTTTTCGATGTGCTCTAATTTTCAGTGCAACGAATACTCTATAATAATCACTAGCAGTTTTCAGGAGTGACGTATTGTGTTGTACGGGCACAGTTTTCGGCCTGCCACCTCAATCAACAGAGAAAGTTACCGAAAGACGAACTGGTTTTGTTTTTTCTTACTTCATTTTTCAATGTGGAAAAAATAATTATGAAGTGAGAGCACATTAGTGTATTATCGATCTCCTCCGACAGTGCAGAAGTAAGCTATCAAACTAGGCTTTAAAGAGGTTCTCTAGTCAAGTTTACCGCAATTTAATTTTGGAAAAATATTAACCACTAGTGCTTCATACGAGTTAATACCCGTTTTTTCTCTCTGCCATAATGAAAACCATTTGGTAAATTAGCACTCATTACTGACCGATCGAGAAAGTTCCTAGATTAGTGTCCCGATACAATCACAGCTTGGATAATTCAATAATTGATATTATTTGTGGTGTACGTATTATTGATGTTTATTACACATTACATTATAACTTCCGTTTATTGATGAAAAGCAATATTTTGGAAGTGTGCTTAATGCTATTTCACAGCCTTCCTTATTCCTTTTTCATTTACTTTTCCGTTAGTATCGTATTCATTTGTTTCGAACGTTAGTATTTGCGCATTCCGTATGTGTTTTCATCTTGTGCGTCCTCCTGACATTTTATCTCTGTCGCCTTTTACAACAACAATCGCTTTCAGCTGATAATCGAAATATCTCCAGAAGTTCTAGTGCGGTCTTAGTAAAGTGACGAGACTCAATAAATAGTCACTCGACCGAATTTTGCCATTTACGCGAAGGGAAAGAAAGGGAGATTTGAAAGGGAGCTTCTCAGAACAGCCGGCACAGTTAACTAGTACATCCCCTCCGCCTCCCTTCGTCTTTTTTGCGCCATATGGCGCAGCTGGCGTGATCGGTAGTGTTCTGTGGTTTCTTCGGTCAAATCCAGTCAAAAACCGTAGGAACTCTAACAAATGAGCCAAATACTGCCCGAGCTGGGACAAATCTCACCGGTCACTTCAAATATCGGGAAGAACACCGCCACTTTTCGGGAATAACATTCACTAAAGGAAAGGAACTATTTACCTTGGTCTTTGACGCGATCGGAATCAATAAATATTGCTCCATACAATTTTGCCATTTACGCGCAGGAAAAGTAAGGGAAATTAGAGGGGGGGCGTCTCAAAACAGTCAGCACAGTAAACTAGTCCATCCCCCCCAACTCCCTGCGTCACTCTTGCGTCATATTCGAGGCTGGCGTGATCGGTAGTTTTCTGTGGTTTCTTCAGTCAAATCCAGTCAAAAGCCGTAGGAACTACCAAATGAGCCACGTACTGCCCGAGCTGGGGCAAATCTCACCGGTCCCTTCAAATATAGGGAAGAACATCGCCACATTTCGGGAATAACATGCACTACACGTACGGAACCTTAGTTTTTGATGAGATCGGAATCGATAAATATTGCTGTATAAAATTTTGCCATTTACGCGCAGGAAAAGTAAGGGAAATTAGAGGGGCGCTTCTCAAAACAGTCGGCACAGTATACTAGTCCACCCCCTCCACATGGCTGTGCCACTCTTGCGCCATTTTCGTGGCTGGCGTGATTGATAGTTTTCTGTGGTTTCTTCGGTCAAATCTGGAACTCTAAGAAATCAGCCACATACCGCCCGAGCTAGGACGAATCTCACCGCTCGGAAAGAACACCGCCACCTTTCGGGAATAGCATGCACTACACGTACGGAACTATTTACCTTGGTCATTGACGCGATCGGAATCAATAAATATTGCTCCATACAATTTTGCCATTGACGCGCAGGAAAAGTAAGGGAAATTAGAGGGGGGACTTCTCAAAACAGTCAGCACAGTAAACTAGTCCACCCCCTCCAACTCCCTGCGTCACTCTTGCGTCATATTCGAGGCTGGCGTGATCGGTAGTTTTCTGTGGTTTCTTCAGTCAAATCCAGTCAAAAGCCGTGGGAACTCTAACAAAAGAGCCACGTACTGCCCGAGCTGGAGCAAATGTCACCGGTCCCTTGAAATATCGGGAAGAACACCGCCACTTTTCGGGAATAACATGCACTACACGTACGGAACCTTAGTTTTTGACGCGATCGGAATCAATAAATATTGCTCCATACAATTTTTCCATTGACGCGCAGGAAAAGTAAGGGAAATTAGAGGGGGCGTCTCAAAACAGTCAGCACAGTAAACTAGTCCACCCCCTCCACCTGGCTGCGTCTCCCTTGCGCCATATTGGACGCAGCCGCCGCCGCCGCCTCCGCGCGCGCGCGAGAGAGAGAAAGGGGGTGTCCGCACCGCAACCGTCTCGCGTAATTGTACGCGACCGTTGCGTCAGCCGCCGCCCCCGGAAGCTCTTTCACGCACGTAGAGCGCGCTCGCCGCCGCGCTTCCGCCGCCCCTGCCGCCCGCCCGGCTGGCCGGCCGGCCGTTGCGCGCGCTGCGTGTGCAGCTCTTGAAGTTTTCACGTTAATTATCGCTACTCCAGAAATAAGTTTTGAGTCGCGTGACAAGTTTGATTTTTTTTTTTTTTTAATGATTTTGGTTTTCCGCGCTGTAAAATGAACTTTCCTTGTGGTACCATGTCACGCGTTGGAGATTTTGCCCTTTAAATAGATTTTTTTTTATTTAGGTAATTTATGTAGGAACAGTTTAATGCTTTTACAAAAACATTATTTTTAAGCAAGATTTTTGTTTTAAATGGTATTGAATGTGCCAAAATGTGTGTAATACGTCAAATCATGAGTGGCTCAGTGCATCCACTGATGTCACTGCGGTGTCTCTGACTGGGAGCTCCTAGATTCGAGTCCCGACAGTGGCAAGCTGGTCAGCTAAGTCGAATTCAGTCCCTGTCTGGAGGAGAATTCTAGAGGCCAGCTGCTCGGATCGGTAGTTTTCCTTGGTTTCTCCGATCAACGCAAGACTATAACCGGAGCAGTACCCTAAAAACGAACCGCGCGTGAAGTTTCCTACCTCTTCCTTGTCCTGTTCTCTCTCCTTACTCATACTTACACTAACATGCACCACTCTAACTCACATGCCTGGAAACCGCTCGGGAGCTTAGAGCTTGCCCCGCTGGTGGGAGTTACCTGGTTTGGGGAAACCCCGTTAGCCGGCGGTAGGTCGGCCCCGGTTCTCGCCATCCAGCAATGGAAGATCACCACCACCTCCTGATGTAAGAACTTGCACTGCAATTACGGAACTAATGACCTCGGTAGTTGACATGTTAGGAATCACTAATAACCAACTGAAGTCAAGAGTCGTTATCACGGGAGTTTAAAATTTTCGTGTTTTCCGAATCTAATACATTATCGCGTTCAAGTATTGAAGATTCAAATGTGTGTGCAAGTTCCAGTGCTTATGTTAAGGCTGCTCCAAGTAGTCTGCATTGAGCGAGTAGCCAACGACTAATAAAAAAGAAACGAATGAGATTCACGATTATGAAACAAATATTTGATCAAGAAAAATAAAACACTACTACCATACGTACATTGCCAACGGGACGGTTCACCTAATCCCGAAATCCCGAGGTGCTATGCGAGTGTTCGCTTTCTTTGACGAGTCTATAAGACGTGTAGGGCTAGCACCGTATGTTTGGCGCTCCGCAAATAGCACGTAACCCATCCACATAACCCTGGGTTCGAGCTCCAGAGCTGAAGGTGTGGGCCCCGTGGAGACCTCGTTTCCAGCCGAGAGGGCGTTGCGAAACGCCATTGCGGCGACCGCTGGCCTTTGGAAGTGGGAGCGCGACCCGGCCGCGCCTGCCTTCGCTGCCGATAGCCACACGGCTGTCCCTGCTCCACACGCACCGGCTCTCGCACTAGACGTCGATTATTTTTTAGGTGGTCGAGGATCAGAGGTCATTGTTACACCTCCTGCCTTATAAAATGGATATTTTTAACAGTGGTAAGCACATTCCTGAGACCTCGAGCCCCGTTGAGAAGGACGTTTGCGAATTAATTAAAAGGATACATGTTATGAGGCGGGTGGTATAACGTACGACTGGTGGGCTGATCCGATTTAGCGCCAGGGGAGCCTTCGTTTCAATAGTCCAGATCGCCTCATGTAGGCACAATTCTCTTTTGCCAATGACGGACCCTGTCTCGTGTACTATGCTCACACTTTTTCTTGATCCTCGAGCTCCCTAGTCCTCGCTCAGCCCGGCATAGCACGGCCCGGTAGAAAATATGAGCTCCACTCGTAACGTCACGGCTCAGTTTGCAGTGCTGCCCACCTTCTTCCTTTCCAATGCGGACGTCCTAGTTTTCAGTCTCTCTTTCAATCGACCTGTGCGTACCATGTTCCTTCTTGTTACGCAATTATTTCTAACTATTAATTATTTCTTCAGAATAAAAAAAAATCCGTGTTTTCTCATAGCTATCTGGTGCAAGATGAGTTATTACGCCGAATTTTCTGTCAATAAAGATGACAACCCTGCACTGCCGAGACGTAGACAGAACCCACCTCTTCCCGCAGCCCCCCGCTGTGGAGTGTCAAGAAAAAGTGCGCGATTAGTAATCGCTTATGCGAAAGGAGCAGGAATCGACTTTCATGACTTCCAGCGCTACAATACAGTAAATGTTACTTGTTATGTGTGGTACCCTTCCAAATGGGCCACGGGCCATCGCGATTTTTCCTTCCTCTTCCTTGCCGTATCCTCACCCGTTACACACACACACATATACTTATACAAACATTCACTACCCTGCCACACATGCCGAGAGACCGGTCGGGAGCTTAAAGCTGGTCCCGGCTGGGGCGGGGCCCCGCTAGTGGGAGATACCTGGTTTGGGAAAACCCCACTATCCGACGGTAGGTCGGCGCCGGATCTCGCCATCCAGCGGGGGAAGACCACCACCGCACACACCGTGTAAAAGCATGCACTACAATTACGGGACTAATGACAGGAGTTGACTCTCCCGGAATCACTAACAACCTACCTCCACCTCTAGGCACGCGACCACAGCCGCCAGTGCCGGGGCGTAGAGCGTGGATGTAGAGCTCACGTGGCGAAAACGACCGCGTTTCGCGACACGCTTAACGGAAGGGGTGGCTCAGTGCATCAACTGATTTCATTGCAGCGCCTCTGACCGGGAGGTCCTAGGTTCGAGTCCCGACATCGACAGGATTTTCGACATTAGCTTTTCAGCTAGGTCGAGTTCAGTCGCTGTCTGCAGGAGAATACTAGCGGCCGGCTGCTCTGATCGGTAGTTTTCCGCGATTTCTCCGATCAGCACTGGGCGAATGCCAGAGCAGTACCCTACCAAATGGGCCACGGACCATCACGATTTTTCCTTGCCGTATCCTCATGCGTTACACACACACATACACTTATACTAATATCCACTACCCTACCACATATTCCGGGTGATCGGTCGGAAGCTTAAATCTGGTCCCGGCAGGGGGCGGGGCCCCGCTGGTGGGAGATACCTGGTTGGGGAAACCTCACTATCCGCCGGTAGGTTGACGCCGGATCTCGCCATCCAGCAGAGGAAGATCACCACCACTGCACTACACTTACGGGACTAATGACAGCAGTTGACTCTCCAGGAATGACTAACCACCAACCTCCACCTCTAGCCGCGCGACCACAGCCGCCAGTGCCGGGGCGCCCGCGTGGATGTGGAGCGCACGTGGCGCAAACGACCGCGTTCCGCGTCGCGCTGCCCGCAACCCGCGCCCAGCACGGCGGCGCTGCCACGCGGTGGCAACTAATTGCGCACTATGAATAAGTGGTCATGATCTCCGGCGGCGGCGGTGCTTGCTATTATTGTATTTGAGAGCGCTCTTTCACCGGGTTAAATATAGTGGGCGGGTTTGAAATAGACGCAGATGAAATGATTGTGGCGTTCGTTTTGATCTGGCTATCACCGCCGAGGACGCTGCGAAGAGCGCAGGGAATGCTGTGTCCCTTGGTGGCGAAGTAGGTGGGACCGCCTCCGTCCTAGTAGGGATCGTTTTTTTTAAGGATTACATTAAACTAGCGTACCCGTGCGAGAACTCTCGCGTGGTTTTGATTAATTGATTTTTTTCGTGTTTCCGGGCGCGTCAACTGCTTTGGTCATTAGTCCCGTTAGTGTAGTGCGTGTTTTTTCTCGGGAGATGGCGGTGATCATTCCCCGCTGGATGGCGAGATCCGGCGCCGACCTACCGTCGGCTAGTGGGGTTTCCCCCTAACCAGGGCTCTCCCACTAGCGGGGCACCGCCCCAGCCGGGACAAGCTCTAAGCTCCCGACCGGTCTCCCGAAATATGTGGTAGTGTAGTGCATGTTGGTGTAAGTGTGTGTGTTAAGGGAGAGGATAGGACAAGGAAGAGGAAGGACCGATCGCGCGCGGTCCGTGGCCCGTTTGGTAGGGTACTGCTCCGGCATTCGCCTAGTGTTGATCGGAGAAACCACGGAAAGCTACCGATCAGAACCGCCGGCCGCTAGAATTCTCTTCCAGACAGCGACTGAACTCGACCTAGCTGGAAAGCTAGTGTCGAAAATCCTGCCGCCGTCAGGACTCGAACCTATGACCCCCCGGTCAGGGGCGTTGCAGTGACATCTGTTGATGTATTGAGCTCCACTCCCGGTACCCATTACCCACTACCCGGTACCCGGTACCCACTCCCGGTTCTCGCGTGGTGAACCTCACCATCTTCTCTAGCGCAGAATATCAAGTAATTATATTATTTCACATACAGATGCTGATTCTACAGGCTCTGAACACTTGAGGTAGAATAGAGAAGCGGCGAATCAGCAAAAATGTAATAGAATGTTCAAGAAGATCTCATTCTGTAGATTATGGTATGAGAAACGTTTCGTAGAGACCTTTGGCCTCAAAATTTTCCCTTTTAAGCCCCTTGTATGCGTCATTTAGGACTTATTTAACGATATAGAGTCAAAAATCCTGCGGAGTGTTGCGGGTTGCATTTGGCATGAATATTTATATTTTTCAAACAAATCCTTCATATTTTTAAAGTCAAAGTGCAATTCGTCACGTCTCCGTGAAATTTTCTTTCTTTAGAGACCTCTCTTATAAAGATTGGTTGCGTGTGAGAGCCGCAAAAGGTATGTATACTATTGAGATAATATGAGACGATTTTACTGTTACATGTAAACGGTCTGTGTTTACTATTAAACATCATTCACCGAAATTTTTGAACTGTTCTGCTTAACTATTGCTAAGTTTAAAAAAACACCCTATGTTATTCGCCTTATCCGCAACCACCATCATTACAGCGCATATTTTTGTGTAACTCTGATAGTAGGCTTGTTGAAAAATAGATGCTAAAATCATTGGTTGTTTGAATTGTAATGAAGTTTCACTTGGGTGTGATTATTTTACAACGCCGCATATTGGCGTCTATTTACTGATTAAGTTCGGTTGTGCAAATTGGCGTTGATTTAGTGTGCATTGCTTAAAAATATTGTCCGGAGTTAGGTTCGTTATCGTGAATTTTAAAGACGCTTGAAAACCGTGCTTTATTGAAAGGACTAATAACTTCATAACACGCTGTAAAGGTTTTATTAGTGCGATTCGCTGCGGTGGCGTCCGTAAAACAATTTTTCAAATTGCCAGAAGCTTAATTGTGGAACGACGTCAGCAATGGGGACTGGTTGACGTAAAAGAAATGAGACTATACTCTCTGAGTTAATTGAATAACGTCTATCAATTCTTCCGCTATAATTGAGAAATTAAGAGAAATAATAAATTTGTGTTTCTCAGAATCGGTGTAAGACAGTCAACATTCTGTATCTCAAATGGAGAAGAGAGGAAAAACCAGTTCTCGAACATTTCGACGAGGTTCGAGTGGGCGAATTCCAAATATTAAAGAAAGGTAAAGGTGGGGGAGGGAGCTCATATGGAGCAATGAAACATTCGTGTTTATGAAATCAGACTTCTTCCATTTCGTGAATGCCCGCCATGCCCGCGGCGAAGTCAAATTACATAATACAGACGTCTCTGTAAAGAAAGCGTCCGGCAAAGATTTCTGTAATTCGTTAGCACAATTTATTCCTGTCAAAACAATTTTCGAAATGATGCCCTTTATTCTTGTGCTCGAGTTATAATGGAAAAGTAAAGGAGTACTCCGACCGGTTTTAAAATACCCTCTTACTCGCAACACGCGGCCATTGACAAATGAGCCAAAGACAAACGAAGAGACAGGAGAGGTGGCTCATTGCATCAACTGATGTCACTGCAGTGCCTTCGACTAACGTCTTAGCTAGGCCGGCTGCGCTCAACCGTAGTTTTCCGTGGTTTCTCCGAACAAAAACACCGTGGTTTCTCCGATCTTCCTTGTCCTATCCTCTCCCCTTACACACACACACTTACACGAACATGCACTACACTATCACATATTCCGGGAGACCGGTCGGGAGCTTAGAGCTTGTCCCGGCTGGGGCGGGGCCCCGTTGATCGGAGGTACCTGGTTGGGGGAACCCCGCCAACCGAGAATAGGTCGGCGCTGGATCTCGCCATTCAGCGAGGAAGATTACCGCCACCTTCCGAGGGAAAACATGAACTACACTTACGGGACTAATAATCATGGCAGTTGACGGAATCACTAACCTCCAACCAGTCAACCAACAAACGAAGACAGACGAATTAGCACCTTGACATACAAACTGCAGTTTTGTTGCTACCAATAGCAAAACAGAAGCCCTTCTTACAATAATCTCTTTATTTTTGATACTGATGAATAAGCTGATATGTCATAAACCAATAATTTTACAGGGGAACAAAAACAACTTTCAAGTGAAGTAAATTTAAGGATTAATGATATTCAAACGAAGGTGATATCAAAACGAAATTGTTTGTGCGTAGGTTTGGGCTGAATATCATTAATCATTTAAAGTAGTTTTTTGCTGTGCTGAAAAATTTAATTTTTTTGAGTCATCAGCTTATTCACCGGGGTCAAAGATTATCCCTTGTCTCATGTGGAATGCGCAGAAGCCAGCCCCAAGTTTTGGTCCCAGTGCAGCAGCGAGGCGTTCGACGCCCCGCCCACCTCCACCCCGCCCCACCCCGCCCCACTCCGCCCCACCCCGCCGCACCCCACCCCGCCCCACCCCGCCCTGCGCCCCGCCCCCTGCCACGGCAAACGGGTCGTGATGCCGCGGAGACGCGAGGCCCTGAGTGAGCCGTAAGCGCGATTTGCGGCCGAGGCCTCGTGACGCGGCGGGGCCGTGCGTGCGCATGCATAATGACGTGACGAATTCGCGAGGAGAATCGCCCCGCGTGAATCGCTCGCCCGCATCCCAGCCACCGGGCCACGCCCCCTCCCCACCTCTGCCCTGGCCGCTGCCCCCGCCTCAGCCAGGCCTCTGCCCCCGGCCCGGCCTTTGGTCCCCGCTCCCGGCCCTCGCCGCCGGCCCCCGCCTCCGGCCCCGTCCTCCTGCCCCCACCTCCGACCCCCGATGCCGGTCCCCGCCTTTGGCCCCCGCCTCCGACCCCCGCCTCCGGCCCCCGCCTTTGCCCCCCCCCCCCACCGGGCCCGCCTCCAGCCCCCGACTCCGGCCCCTGACTCTGGCCCTCGCCACCGGCCCCTGTTGGCGGTCCCCGCTCTCGGCCCCCGCCGCCGGCTCCCGCCTTTGGCCCCCGTTCGCGAGGCCCCCCTCCGGCCCCCGTTCGCGGCCCCTTTCCGGTCCCCGCCTCCGGCCCCCGCCTCTGGCCTCCGCCTCCGGCCCCCGCCTCCGGCCCCCGCCTCCGGCCCCCGCCTCCGGCCCCCGCCTCCGGCCCCCGCCTCCGGCCCCCGCCTCCGGCCCCCGCCTCCAGCCCCCGGCTCCATTCCCCGCCTCCATCCCTCTCCCCGTGCGTCGGAGGGTGGGTGACGGCCGGCTTGCCCCTCCCCTGCACGGCCCCGAGGATCGTGATGTGCGGGCGGCACGCGACGCGCACGCGAGGCACGACGTCATTACACGTGACGGAATCTTTTCGCGGGGGAAGATTGAGCGAACCCCGCTTCTCCTGCCGTTCAGTGATCTCGTAATTCAATGACATTTAGGGCCTCTTGCTGTTCGCAGATTTCATCCTCATGCTCACATGACCACGGTTACTCATTTGCATCGCATGCTCGTTTCGTAAACATTGTACGAAAACCCCAGCAAAATGTTTATCCCAATAAACAAAGTAAGCGTGAAAAATAGTATATTACGTAACAGGTGCGCAATTCACCTCACACATGTGTTGCGTGTACTATTTTTTAACACGCGATGTGCGAAAAATGTTTCGCACATTATTAGTTATAATACAAAAAAAGTTGTTGTTTCACATGCGGAAAGCAAACTTCATGTACCGTGTTTCGCTCAAAGTCTTTCATCATTCTTTCGTGTATTGTTTATCAAAGTATATACATGTTTTAAAAACGTCACGTAATCCATAGAATGAAGTAGTGTGTGTTTACAGTGATTTATTAGTATCTTTGCATTCATTGTTTCATCCCGTGAAATAATACGCAACTGACTGAAAACTCAACTTCAAAATATTTACAATGCATTCTTGTGTTTTGAACAGGGACCGTAAATATTGTAAGAGTTCTTCGAACCTTCTATTTGTTCTTTAAATATGGCGATCACTTGCCAATCCTAGAATCATCTTTCTCGTAAACTCGGAGAGTGAATTTTAACAGGGAATACAGTTCATCATGGTGATTTTTATTTCTCCTACTGACAAACTATTCAAATGCTGTTTATCAAATGTAAAATGAATAACTATGATAAAATCGCTTAAAAATGTAAATTGGATTAAATACGAACAGGAAAGTTCTCCGTTCATAATTTATTACCACCACTATTAACATCATTAACAAATGTGTCTTTAGATTTCTTTTGAAGAAAGTTCATCTCCGTTTCTCGTATTTTTGGAGAACATTAATTATTTCCTCATCTTCCAATTATATTTCATAATATGCATGATACGCTAGACATCTTTTCGGAAAATGTCATAGCAACCAATAAAAACCGTAGCGCTCAGTGGGCAAATGAGAGATTGTTATTATTATTATTTGATATAAAAATATTCACCATATCAATTATATGAAATATGAACTTGTATGTCATGACACACATGGCTGATAGATCATTAATTGCTCGTGAGAAATTACATTTGCGACGAAGTGCTCGTGTCATAATAATCTCACTCGCAAATGAAGGTCTGCTCTCCCTATTAATCATGTGTGTAATGTGTATATAATAATTTCAGTGATTGTGTAATTATGAAAAATTTGCTTTAAAAGCTTAAGCCAATGAAGATTACATGAAAAATGTATAGTCACATTTGAAAGTAAAGATAAAAAGAAATATCAATTTTTATGACCTGTTTTACTTTGTTGCAAGTACAATTGGCAAATATAAAACTCTCACGATTCCTACGCGATAATAAAAAAAATCGAGTATTACTGGAGATGTTTTGAATGCTTACCTAACCCCATTATCACTCGTGCAGGATCCAACGAAGATCAAGATTTAAGCCAACAAAAAGGTACTTCTACAAAAAGGTACTTCTACAATGTCTTTCGGAATAAATCTGCTCATTTATGGTATCCGAGCGAGAATTTGGAGGAAGGCGTTTCGGCCACAAATTATTTGCTTCTGACATGTGCAATTTATATTATATTACTTCGGAACCGAATATATGATTTGACTCCGGAAACTAAGTTCCTACCTTTTTGGCCTCAGTTTCTATTCAAAATATGATTGCTCGTTACAAAAAATATTGAATGAGTGCCTTATTTTACGTGGTGAGACTCAGGCCATGAGGCCTGCTCTTCCGCCAGACCACGCAAATTTCGCCAACTAGGGGAGAAAGAAAGTATTACTTCGGCGAAACAGGCAATTTGAGTTTAGCACAGAGGCTTCATTTAGGCTTGAGGATGTTTTACACGCAGTAAGTCTACTAACATGGGGCAGCCGGCTTCACTTCCCTCCGAAGGAAGGGGAACGAAGGATTTTTACGCCCTTAAAAATCCACGGCTTCGATCGGATTTCTACCCGTAAACATGGGTATAACAGCCCGATAAGCTAACCGTTTCACCACCGCCGCCGCATATTGTTAAATTTATGATATTTCTCGCTTGATGTATCGAAGCGGTGATCATTTGAGGCCAGTGCCATTTTACACTCCACCGTGCACCGTCTCCTCTACGCCATTTTCGTTTGCTCGTGGCCCGACCCGCATAGCCGCTCCGTCAACACGCCTCCAATCTGCCTGCGCATCTTATCTCCCACCTGCTCTTCGGAAGTGCTAAGTCGGCTTATCGCGCCGCCGGCTCCCCGCGTGCTGTGTGCCGCGCCTGCGGTGTTTTTCCTGCCGCGGCGGCGCCGCCGCCCACGCCGTGCCCGCGCCGTGCCGTGCCGTGCATCCGTGCCTGGCCACGCGCGGCGGCGCGAGCCAGCGCACGCGGATTCACGCACGGCGTCGCGCGCTTATCAGCGGCCGCGTGACGCCGCCGTGCGAATCGCGACGGGTAGTTGCGGGCGCCTACCGGCTCCGATTCACGGGTTTCGGCACCAATTGGCCGCCACCCCGCGTCCAGAAGCAGTGCGAAGCAAGATACTGTGCAAGTATTGGTTTTGTCGTTTCCCCGTTGATGTGCTATGATGTAAGGATTTTCAGATCGTATTTCACCTGACTGTCTGAACAGACAGTTCAATATGATTTTTACTGGGAGGTTGTCGAAGATTAGGCCGTGCAATTACCTCGTCGTGTGCGACAGGTAGTCGCGGCTGCCTACCGCTCCGATTCACGGGTTTCGGCACCAATTGGCCGCCACCCCGCGTCCAGAAGCAGTGCCACGCAAGATACTGTGCAAGTATTGGTTTTGTCGTTTCCCCGTTGATGTGGTTTAACTGCTTTGTACGATGTAAGGATTTTCAGATCGCATTTCACCTGACTGTCTGTGAACTGACAGTTCAATAATCAATATGAATTTTACTCGGAGGTTGTCTAAGATTAGGCTGTACAAACCGCGTTGTTTGGGACAGGTAGTCGCGGCTGCCTACCGGCTACGCTTCATGGGTTTCGGCACCGATTGGCCGCCACCCCGCGTTCAGAAGCAGTGCAGTGCCAAGCAAGATACTGTGCAAGTATTGGCTTTGTCGTTTCCCCGTTGATGTGATTTAACTGCGTTGTACGATGTAAGGATTTTCAGATCGCATTTCACCTGACTGTCTGTGAACTGACAGTTCAATAATCAATATGAATTTTACTCGGAGGTTGTCTAAGATTAGGCTGTGCAAACCGCGTTGTTTGAGACAGGTAGTCGCGGCTGCCTACCGGCTACGCTTCATGGGTTTCGGCACCGATTGGCCGCCACCCCGCGATCAGAAGCAGTGCAGTGCCAAGCAAGATACTGTGCAAGTATTGGCTTTGTCGTTTCCTTGTTGATGTGCTATGATGTAAGGATTTTCAGATCGTATTTCACCTGACTGTCTGTGAACTGACAGTTCAATATGATTTTTACTCGGAGGGCGTGCAAACCGCGTCGTGTGCGACAGGTAGTCGCGGCTGCCTACCGGCTCCAGTTCACGGGTTTCGGCACCAATTTGCCGCCACCCTGCGTCCAGAAGCAGTGCTATGACGAGCAGTGTCAAGCAAGATACTATCCAAGTATTGGCTTTATCGTTTCCCTATTGATGCGATTTAGCTGCTTTGTATGATGTAAGGATTTTCAGATCTAATTTTACCTGTCTGTGAACTGACAATTCAATATTATTTTAACTAGGAGAGCTGAAGACGGTTGTCGAAGATTAGGCCAATGAAATAGATCGATAAACTATTCTCGCAAATTTAATTTTCGGTACTTTGAGGAAGTCAACATTACTTCACTAAAACACTTTTAATTATATACCTTTCATATTAAATTTGAAATAACTACAAATATTTTGTATAATTTCTTTGTTTCTGCATCATTTCCACGTAGTAGCACAGATGCCTTTATTTCAGTGATATTGTCACAAGGTTGATGGTCGCAAAGCTAAGTATAAGTATAGCACGTATTTATTTCATGATATTATAATTTCCATACCATACTTCTTTAAAGAGACATTCATAATTCAATCTTAAGAGACTACATTTCAAGTATTAATTTCAGTTTACAATACAGCGAATGTAGTGGACAAAATAATTTAAGTAGTGATTTTATGCAACAGTTACACTCGATTCAGGTAACTAAGCTTATTTTTACAAAATGAATTCCAATTTGTGCTCTTGTGTTGCAGGTTGGTATCCTGTTGGTATCCTAAGTTCTCCAACGCAGTGTTCATGCTATTGGGTGAGTTTGACTGCGGTTCTCAGTTTATGATTTTTTTCAAACAATTTAAAATTCGTTTTATTTCACTTTCATGTGCCATATTCCATTTTTTTCTTTCTTTCGGAAATTCACTTGTTGTGGGAAATGTGCCGTTTACCTGTATCCCTCCTATTGGTGACTACTCAGACGCCAGTTGTAGGTAATTAAATGCCGTTTCCGATTACAACATCCAGGGTGACCACTTTCTGGATAACCTGGAAAATCGGAGAAAGACAGTGAATCTCATTGCTCTGGGAGAGTGGTAAAAATCAGGGAATTTGTAGAAAAATCATTAATGTCAGGAAACATTTTGTGATGGTTATAAAACTATATTATTCCTCAAAAACCTCAGTATAGTGTTATTTTTGTTTCCATTTTTATTTGGTGAGTTGGTTAGTATTGTTCTTTGCCACTGAGAAGTCTGATACTAATAAGTTTGTATAAGGGTAGTTGTAATAACGTTTCTTTAAGTAATGTGATATTACATATCTAATAAAGAATAATATTTAAAAAATCACTACAAAACCGGGAAAAGTCAGGGAAATTTCAATAAATGAGGCCACCTTGCATCCTTCAGAGTAGGTACATTTGAAGTATCTTTCCACCTAAGTGCTGGGTGGCGTTATTCACTCTTCCTCCACAGCCTTGTACCTTTTGTGGACGACACAGGAATCTGACTCGCAACGTGTTCTTCACAAATCCAGAGGCGATAATTGCACACCGAAACGAGTAATTGAATTATTAAACGCAGCCGGCACTTTTACCCCTCGCCAATTACAACCTAGTTTCGTGGGAAAGGTTGCTCAATTAAAAGAAAATCGTCTGTTTTGCATCGCCCTGACACACAATTCAATTAAAGAATTATCTTTAGGAGTCGGGTTTCCAAGCGTTGTCGCTTACGTGATGGCTTCAATTTTAACTGGATTTCTGAAAATAATGGCTTTCGAGAGTTCATTGGAAGTTCATCAAATTATTTTTTCCTGGTAGTTTGCTTTCCGAGTGGCGGTTGAAAGTTTGACATAGGCTATGTATCAATCGTAATATTCGGAAGTGATTTACGATCTTTTTTTGGGGGTGGGGGACTTCTCCGTTATGACCCGAGAATAAATGTATTACTTCCCACGAGTAAAATGAAACGCGGAGACAGTGGTTTGGCACGGTGCTTTTGGGACAGTTTGAGAATCTACAGTAAGCTTGGTAATACGAAAGGATAGAGAATGGTTTAAATATCTTTAACTAAATTTTAGGTTTTGTGTGGCTATGATGATTTCATTCCAAATAGAATTCTTTTAGGGTCTATTGCAAATCATAGGTGATGAAAATGATAGATCACCTCCACATTTATTGCTCAGAACGATCATGCCTGTTGATTTTGACAGTAATTTGTGTCAGCATTATGGTTTGCACAAGCGAAATCGGTCGATATTCGATCGGGAGAATACGAGTAAATTTGTACATAGGAAATTACGACCCAACACGAGGTTCATTTTCTGCCTGACTTGTGTAGCATGTGGGACCTCGGTATTCATTTCGATTCCAATAATTTAATGCGCTCACTAGCGTCTGTTGGTCGTGCTTTGTGAATTGCCAATAATAAATTGGAAAATTCCGTGTTTCAATTGTGTTCCTACGAATTGTATTTCACCGGGAATTGTATTTCGTATGAATAAACTACATTTAATTATTTTTTTCGTTCGTTAAAACCTGCAGCAGTGCACCGTTCGCCGTTCGGCTCGACGCGTCGTTGGTGGATAAAATTAGCTCGGTGGCCGGGGGGTTAACAGGTAAAGCGCCGACTCGGGGACGTGCATTGCAGGTTGCAACCGGCAGGGGTAATAAATTGCTGAGCGTTTTTATTTCCACATTAATCTTGACGCTAACTCTTTCTAATCGGGTGCCAGATCGTGTACAGGACCGAGGTTGCTTTTTTTGCTGCACACTCGTTTTTCAGCCTATTCCCCGATACCCGCGCCGACGTAGTGTGGTTGCAGTTGTCCCCGCCGCTGTTGACGAGGACAGGCCGGCGAATCACGAGGAAATTGACTGCGAAGCGTTTCGGCGTGAGTAATGCTAGGCGGCGTGGCGAAATGATTATCCGACAAAAAAGTGTCGATGGCATGAGGTGTTTTCGAATGCGATTTTTAGCGCAGCCGTGTGTTCGCGGCGGTGAGAAATGTGACCTGTCGCTGGAAACGCAATATTCTTCGGGCGCTGCGGGGTGGAAGTTTGTTGTCACATGAGCTGTTCCAGCGTTAATTGGCGCGAGTTTATTGGAGCGTGGCGCTCACTTCGCTTCCGATCGAAGTGCACGCGCTTTGTTGCCTTCGGCGGTCGCCGATCGATATTGCGTCCAACCCATAATTGCGTTCCAAATCCACCGAACTGGTAATAGACCTGCGATGGAGAATTAAAGACTCCCACAGCCGGCGCGGAAGATCCGCAGCCTACGCGGATTGTCCGTAGCGGAAGTTTCGCGTCACGTGTTGCCTTAGGGGCACGTTTAGACCTGCGCGGCAGGCGAGCGTCCTGGCAACGGATTCGCAGCGTTTAAGGCTCCCACAGACCAACGCGGAAGATCTGCAGGCAGTGCGAATTGGCCGCAGCGGAAGTTTCGCGTCACGTGTTGCCTTATGAGCTCGTTTAGACCTGCGCGGCAGGCGAGCGTCGCGGCAACGGATTCGCAGCGTTTAAGCTCCCACAGACCGACTCGGAAGATTCGCTGCCAACGCGGATTGGCCGCAGCGGAAGTTTCGCGCCACGTGTTGCCTTTTGAGCACATTCAGACCTGCGCGGCAACGAATTGGCAGTGTTCAATCGGCGGCGAAATTTGTAACGCAGTCAGAAGCGTTTCTTCCGCTGCAGCTCGAGTTGCGTGGAGGTCCGCCCGTGTTCGAGAGTCTTCGCTCCCCTTTGATTCGAGCGACCTTACGAACCGTTACCAAACTGTGACTCATAATTGACGCTCCGGTGTGAACGGTCCCACGAATTCCGTGGCCGCGTCTAGCACGGAACTTTCCGCGCCGCACCAGCTGCAAATCTACCGCGTCGGCCTGTGGGATCCTTAACTCTCGCTGCCTCTTTCTCTCGCTCCTACGTTTTGGCTATGGATAAGTTCTTTCATTGAATGGAAGTGCGTATTCAATTTTAGTTGTAATTAATGTATTATTTTTTTGTTCAAAGTAATCACACAATATTTGTGCAGACGTTTTACTCGTACATACACAGATATTTTCCATTTGCCCGCTCTGTATCACGCCTTTCGACCGTGGTTTTGAAGATGTGTTTCTTGTGCGACGTACACTTGCACTTACTCGTTTACCTATTTACAGTTTGCCCAGAGGACTCAACGGTAAATGCTTGCGAAATTCGAAAACAGTGTTATATTTACTGTACAACCTTGAGTGACGTACTTCACATCTAATCGTAAGGAAACTTGTTTTTGAGCTGTGAATATTCGATGCAGTAGTTTCACTGATAGTACTGCTTTGTGTCGAAGCTACCAGCTTGGTGATACAAGAAATGTTATGTAGGATTGTCAAAACTTTACTTAACGTGTAAAACTTAATCAAGAAGGTGTCAGATCTCAACCCTTTTGTTGTGACAAGTCGATAAGGTGCGAGCACGAGAAGTGTAGGTTTAGGGTAACATTAACACAAATGCAAGCGTGTGGTATAAGACAGGTACCCAGTGGCCTAACTACTTTTTCTTAATATTAATCGCGAGGTGATTAAATGTAATTGTGTAAAACTAACGTTACAATGTAATTGTTCATTTGATATAAATTTTCTGTTAGAGAAATTTTCTGACAGGTAAAAGATTTTAGTCAATATGAGTCAATTATTAAAACGGCGTTTCGAAGAGGATGCTGTTCTTTAGGCTTTTCTAAAATGTTTTAATGCATGATAAAGGAGATACGTATTCTTTTATCACCCTGCTACTGTGATGCTCGTCATAGTTGCGTAGTTGTTGCAACTTCATACTGGATTGCTAGATACGTATATCTTGTGCGTAGCATAGACAAGAAGCCGGTTGGGTATCATGGTTACCTGTGAGCTGGGAGATGACGTCTCCTTTATCATGCTTTAAAACATTTTATAAAAGCCTGATGTTAAAGAGCACACTCATGGAAACTTTTTAATAAATGGATAATATAGACTGAATGTCTTCTTTTCAACAGATTGTCCCTAATATTGAATAAAATTGGAATAATTAATGAGTACAAGGAAATCGTAAAATAATTTGGTGTTGCCTCTCGCACAATTCGAGCGACATTAGAATCCTTTCTACAGAGCCTGACTTGAGATGATCCTAATCGTCTATACTTCGATTTATTTGTAACGTCACTTGACATTTAATAACATAGTGATGTCACTCTAATGACGTTCAAGCTCCCGATTGTATGACACCGTAACAGCTGACTTGCGTCATGTGTCACTACAAATAAATCGAAGTATAAAATCTATCAGCGAAACGTCTCCTGCTTAATGCTGAAGCTTTGTGTTATCAGAACCTTCATAAGGCGGCTTACATAAAAACTTACTCCCTCGCACCCAGTGTGCAACCGCCCGCCCGGTAGTTTATAGATAGCTTGTGTATTACATACATCACTTATAAATTGATTTTATATCTCGTCTAGAATAAATACATTTTGCTAAGAAATAATCAAAATTCATTTCTATGAACAATTCCATAGAAAAGTTTCAGTGGGTCTCTCAGACCCTACTTTACCACAGATGAAACATTCTTACATGTTACCTCTGAAGGGGTAATGCTGAATAGTGTTATCAGAGCCTTCATAAGGCGGCTTGCATAGAAGCTTACTCCCTCATACCCACTGTGCACCCGCTCGCCCGGTAGTTTATAGATAGCTTGGGTATTACATACGTAGACCTGGAACATGAAGCTAGAACTGAACGAATAAGATAGATGGATGTTAGAGGAAGTGATAAATGCATCGAGTGAAGATGAATATGATGAAGACGCAAATCGAGATTGCTGTTTATACAGAGAGCACGATCCTGATAGTGAGGCAGTGATACCAACCCTCGCACCCACTGTGCCACCGCCCTCCCGCTCGTTACTTAAGCGCACGCCTCGATACGCCGACCTTGTACTTGCGCCGGGCGCGAAACACGCGCGGGCAGACAGCGGGGGCGGAGCCCCGACGGAGAGGTCGTTACCACACGCGCCTTTAGCATACGGGACCTTTCGTCGCGTGCCGTAGCGATCCGACGGAGGATCTGAAGACGCGCAGCATGTTGGGAGAAGACTCGTAAACCAAATAAGGCTCGGAATGAGAGCGGGATGAAGACGGAGTGCTTTCATTGGCCGACGGGAGTCGCCGTTGCTGCGAGGAGCTATTAGAACGATTTTCCTAAGGATGAGCCAAAGTGACAGTTCGCGAAAACAAATGAACATCACATGTATTTCAGAGAAGTATCCTTCCACCGCGACAGCTGTTCAGCCACGCCCCTTCGTGAAGTGGTAATGGCTCCTGTGAAATCATCCCTATGCAGAAGTCTAAGAGTTTCGCTGAGGTATATGCACGTACGCGAGTCCGGGAAATATTTAAATTTAATTTCGTATGTGGAAATTTTCTTAAAATGCTAACACAATCAGTAAAAGAAAACTGCCACGAATGTAAGTAGAACGCTCTCAATCACAGCTCGCCAAACAACAGCACAAAAACCGGAACCACGTGCATCGGTACGCATCTCGCATTCAAGTCTCAGTTTTAAAATAAACATAATATCTATCACACAAAAAGTAAATTCAATGTAATACATAAAGAAAACAAGAATTTTTACAGAAGAGCTCAACTGCACTTCCTAATTTCAATTATTTCTCGCGGCGCACTATATTTTTGTCGGACGAGAACATTACAAAAGGAAGCGTCGAAGCCATTTACAAGTTAGCCAACTGCAAACGAACGAATGCGGGAAGGGAGTCTAATGGGCTCGAGGGCACAACGACCACAGAACCTTCAGTTATGTTGCCAGCACTAGCTATCACTTTGGCTCATCCTTAGGAAATTTGTTCTATACCCGACAGATGCGTTCTGTCGGTTGGGGAAGATGATGCATCTTGAATGCGCCTGGTTCGACTGGATTCTGTCGGGAATGCGTGTGCGGGTTTTTCCTCATTCGGGCCTGTTAAAGTTAGACCTACATTTTCCTTCTTTGGTCATTCACCTAACAGTCATTCGCAAAACATCCCAAGCCATGTTTTTGTGATCTGTGTTTCGACGTATTTCGATGATGCTTCACTTCTGTTTTGATATCATTTTTTAATGGCGAATCACATGGAATTTCTAGCTTTGAATATTCGATTATAAATATTTAATACACTTATTGTCGAATAGTACTTCATCACAGATACTACATGTTAATCGATTGATAATAAATGCTCAGATAATCGCCCTTGATTGAGGAGTATTTAACCATATTTCAAGATAACCGACGCTGTGTTTAGTATTCAAGACATTAAACTACATTCACCTTGTACTCTTAAAATCTTAAAAAGTGTGAATACAAGACACATTCGCGAACGATTGATCAAAATGTTCATAATTATTATTTAATTATCTAAGCTCCCGACCGGTCTCCCGGCATATGTGGTAGTGTAGTGCATGTAAGTGTAAGTGTGTGTGTGTTTAAGGCGAGAGGATAGGACAAGGAAGAGGAAGGACAGATCGCGCGCGGTCCGTGGCCCCCTTTGATAGGGTACTACTCTGGCATTCGCCTGGTGTTGATCGGAGAAACCACGGAAAACTACCGATCAGAGCAGCCGGCCGCTAGAATTCTCCTCCAGACAGCGACTGAATTAGACTTAGATGACAAGCTAGTGTCGAAAATCCTGCCGCCGTGGGGAGTGTAACCTAGGACCTTCCGGTCAGAGGCGCTGCAGTGACATCAGTTGATGCACTGAGCCACCGCTCCCGCTACCACTGCCGTCACCGCCAGGGTCGCGGAGTCCGTGGAGGTCGCGACGGGCTGGCGCGCAGGGAACCTTGAGGGCATCGTCGGCTGCACGGCGCGCCGCCGGCGGCGGCGGCGAGCCGGCTCGCTGACGTCATCCCACTTTCACTAATCCACCGTCTGCCTTCCACAGCTTCTCCTCAGCCTCCGCGGCATACGCCGCTGCCGCCGCAGCGACGGAGAAAACGAAAGAGAAAAATTCCGGGAACAGAGGGAGTCAGCCCGCTTTATGCACGTCTCTCAGCAGCGGGAACAAACGAGCGGCGCCAGGGTGGTGGTGCTGCGTCTCGCCCGCCCTCCGCCAGGAGCGCTGTACGCGGTTGCGGCTTACAGAAATTCTTGAAAGAGTTCGACTTTAAAAAACCGAAAGGTTGCAAGATGAATGAAAATCACCTTAGTGCAAAATAACGAACTTCCTCGAAATGGGAAAAAAATGAGTCCTGGAAAAAGAATCGTATTTTAAAACAAACCGCAAATCGTGTATGATGCAAAAATAATTATGTTCACTGTACGATATCAATTCTAAGAAACCACCATTCTATTGATATTGAGAAAGCAATGGCTGCTGGACCAATTGTTTACTGCATCTTTCTCGCTGATTACATTCAGGATTTTGTTCGCTATTCTTTCATTTACGCACATATCTGTACGTACTGTTGGAAATATTAGTTTGTTATTAATAAAGTTTTATTCTTTAGATGTTTCAATAGAAGTCTTAAACATTGCTCATATTTGAAAACTTGAATATTGTTGTAAATTAAACAAGTTTGCTGATAATAATTTATGTAAGTTATGCCTTTGTTATGTGTTCCTGGTTGAAGTATTTGTACTGGTTCTGAATTGGTTGCCTCCAGTCGCGTATATTCTAGAGTGCAAACACAGTGATGGCGATGGGTGTTATGGAGCTACAGAGTAATTATGTCGCAACTTGTTTCGGCAATGATTCAACAAACGCAAACCTTGATCATCTCGTACGAAGTGGAAGCATACGGTACGTGAGAGGTGTAATTACCTGGATGTTACAATTGTCATGAAGTTTTGCATAGTTTGGATGTCTTTTAATTCCGGTGGAAGCGTTCTTGTGTTTCACTGCGATTATATCGCCTATACGTTGTGACGCGCACGTTCCTTGAGAGTTTCTTCTGTCTAGCTTGCTTCATTCACCGCCCTCTCGACATCGTTCGTTCTGATCTCCGTCTGTGCACCGCCGCCTTCGCCAAGGAAATTGGGCGCAAAGTGAAACCGGCGAGTGTCGCGCCATCTGTCATGCCAAGGCCCATTAAAATCGGCGTGGCGCCGTTGTTTCACGACGCTACCTGTTGCAATTTCCGCAGCACGACCGCGATGCTCAGTAATGTAACGGGAGTCGAGCCGCACCTTCTGTTCTTCCACCTCCTCCCTCACACAGTGGACGAGACATACGCACTACGCAAATTGATTTAAATATTTATTTATATTCGAAGCGTGTAATTATTTAAATAATAATAATAATAATAATAATAATAATAATAATAATAATAATAATAATAATGTATAATATCATGTCTACAGTACATAAATAATATACAATATAATAATAAATGTTTTTTTAAATATTTTTTAAATCTACGATGCCCACTCCCCCCCACACACACACACACAAACACTCGCGCGAAATGATCTGCTGAATGCGCCCCTGACTACGCGCGTGCTCCAGATGTCAGTTTCTAGCTGGGAGAAACACCGCCACCTTCCAGGATTTATCATGTACGGACATGGACTCCCAGAGAAAACCAGGGGCCTTGGGCAGTTGATCCAAGGGGAGCTCTTATTTCAAACCAAAAAATTTTCTCATCCTCCACTTCATAACATGGTGATAAATTTGCATTAGAGAGAAATATATTTTTCATTACTTTTCATTGAAAAACATTTCGGGGCCTGGGGCAAGGTGCCCCAGTTTCATTCATACCGTCGAGCCCCCCCCCCCTTTTGGACGTGTAGGGATGCTCCTTCTGGATGTCCCTGTACAATGATGTCGATGTTTTCATAAAACCATTGATGAATATAACTTAGTTTGAAGACGATTTTTTTAACATCGATGTTGCGTGTTCGATTTTTGTACGTGGTAGATTTTTTAAAATGAAAAAGTGCTCTTTTAACAACGTTATAATAATTTTCAGGTATCAAAATATTTAACAATTTATAATTATTTTCAGATAATCATAAATTCAATATTCTTCAGACCGAAGTGACCCAAGGATGAAACATAAATAAAATTGAATTTTCGTAAATAAAGAAGATTACATTACATTATTGAATTATCAAATCAGATAACAAAAAGTTTGTTAACTATTCTGATGATTTTATGACTTTGGTTTGTTGGAAAAATCTCAATTAAAAATTAATAAACGCGACGACTTTTAAATTAAATCCTCCTTCCACATGAACTTTAATGGTCAGCCAGTTTTAAAATCATCGATGTTTAATAGCATCGTTGGTTTAAAGTCGATGTTTCATTAACACGAAGCGTGTTACAACATCGACAACAAACAACGATGTTTAGAAATATCGACATTTTGTTGTGGAGGTCGCATCCGTAATATCACGCACTAAATCAACGGAACTAAAGACCTTTGCAATTGAAGGGCCTGGAAACAAAATAATCAATCCATAATTTAGGTTGTTGTTGTTTTTGTTTGTTTTTCTCGCACTTTACCGCCTTCGCGGTTAAGCTTTTATGCGCGCTCCGTGGCCAATTGCCGACTAGTGTGCGCGCCACACAGTCTCCGCTGCCAGCCCGAATTTCTCCCTGGCGCTGTTGTGTGGGCAGGCGCAGCACCTGGGCACCCGGTCATTAGCGTTGGGCAATTAGGCGTTTTGTCGGAACTAATTCTGACAAACTTTTATTGGGCTGCTTTTTCTCTCTTTTTTCTTGCCTGTGCCCCAGTTATATCGTGTGCCCAGTAGAGCTCCACGCCTACCAGCCTAGAAGTTTCAGGCATGTCTATCGTGTTATTGCAAAATCATAATTTCCGGCGTGGTATTCAGTTATGATTGTAATGCTATATTTATGTCTTACTTCGAATAGGTAGTGCTTGAAGAAATGTGGCTACCTTGCAAATTTGAAAGTAATAGTAATAATCTCTCCAGAGAACGTTATTGAATTGAATGTTCTGCTCAGACCGGCGGCTTTGTTCGTCCATTGAAAGACTCAAGAAAACACAACACTAACCATTGTTCTCATCTAATTCGAGACGCTTATGACGTTAACTGCGAGGAAATGGCGGTGTTTGTTTAGTGGACATTCGCATTACGATCCTCCCCACAAGGGCAACTGAGTCATCAAACCAATATGTTTGAGGGTCACTGTGGAGTCTGAGACGTTCCTCAGCTTCCTGTCCGCATTGCAGGCGACCACTGGCGTATACTGCTTTCATGCCCTGAGCTACCGCTGACCTTAGATTGATTGATTGATTGTTTTTTTCGTGTTTCCGGGCGCGTCAACTGCTTTGGTCATTAGTCCCGTTAGTGTAGTGCATGTTTTTTTTCGCGGGAGTTGGCGGTGATCTTCCCCCGCTGGATGGCGAGATCCGGCGCCGACCTACCGTCGGCTAGTGGGGCTTCCCCCTAACCTGGACTCTCCCACCAGCAGGGCACCGCCCCAGCCGGGACAAGCTCTAAGCTCCCGACCGGTCTCCCGGAATATGTGGTAGTGTAGTGCATGTTAGTGTAAGTGTGCGTGTAAGGGACAAGGAAGAGGAAGGACAGATCGCGTGCGGTCCGTGGCCCGTTTGGTAGGGTACTGCTCCGGCATTCGCCTGGGGTTGATCGGAGAAACCACGGAAAACTACCGATCAGAGCAGCCGGCCGCTAGAATTCTCCTCCGGACAGCAGCTGAATTCGACCTAGCTGAAAAGCTAGTGTCGAAAATCTTGCCGCCGTCAGGACTCGAACCTAGGACCTCCCGGTTAGAGGCGCTGCAGTGACATCAGTTGATGCACTGAGCTACCGCTACCGGTCTGACCTTAGAAATAAACTTTGACTACATAACTATACATAATCTTCGATTATGTAGATTGTCTAGTTTGTACTACTTTTATTGTATATATATATTTACGAGACATTCATTTTTTGCAATTTCTCGTTATACGAACGACGATCAAAAGGTTTCTCTAATAAACGCCGTTCAGTACACTCATTGTCAAAAGACGAACTTCTCGAAGTGTGCTGTGACATTTTTCAAAATATCTTACCAAATATCTGATAATAGTTAAATTTACACTATCAAATACTTAGTATGTTGCAATTTTACAACGTAAAACACGCTCATTATTGTCCATTATGTATTTGTACACTCACCACCAATCGTGTGTGTCGTGCCCAAAAGCGCACATCTAATTTACTCTGTCCGTTTACCGCCCACCGAATCCGAACTGCTCCGTTATTTGTTCCGGATCTCGAATAGTGTGGATGAGTTGCTTGCTATTTGCCGAGTGACGAACATTCGGTGCTCGTCCTACCCACCGCGTGGCGGTCTTTTGGACATATCAAAGGGAGCGAACATTCGCAAAACACATCAGCTGTTCGGGATTAGGGGAACAGTAGCTCGCTACTTGGCTAATGCCGAATGTGTGGAGCCGCCTTAACCCTCAAGTGGTGACGTGGGGTCATTTTTGGACCCAATGAATCTATTCCCTTTAAAATACAGTATAAAATGTTATCTGCGGAAGTTGACAGCTTCTATACCTTTCCACCAGTTTCTAAGAGCCTCCTTGCCGCAGAAATCGTTTTGTATTTCTGAATTGGTTATTATACAAACTATTTTTTTTTACAGACTGGTGCCATTATTGACCCCACGTCACCATTAACGTCTCAGGTGTGTCAGGATCGCCCATTCAAAACAAAGCTTGCAAAAGCACTACAATCATGAGTACTCAAACTAAACAAAGAGACTTATCTCAAAAATATGTCTCAATTACCAGTAGATTTGCTTAGTAGTGTGTGCAGAAAGTGTCCCAAATGTTTCGGCTACAAAGTTTTAAATAAAGATGATTTTATAGTTTTAAAATATGTGGTGCCATTATTGACCCCACATCACCATCTATGCTCTCAATACGTTTCACGTCACCATTTGAGGGTTAAGGCAACTTCAAATAAACAAAAGTAGCTCTCCCCTGCCGACCTGGATGGCCGAGGTGGCTAAGAGCGAGTACCGACTCAGCGCTTCGGTCCGAAGGGTCGCGGGTTCGAGTCCCGCCTCGGGCATGGCTGTTTGTCCCTTGACTTTGTGTGTGTGTTGTCGCGGAGGGCCTCGCGTTCTGCTGACCCCGGATCAGAGGAGCCCGCAAGGGTCGCGGGTTCGAGTCCCGCCTTGGGCATGGCTGTTTGTCCCTTGACTTTGTGTGTGTGTTGTCGCGGAGGGCCTCGCGTTCTGCTGACCCCAGATCAGAGGAGCCCGCAAGTGTTTGTCTAGTGTATGGCCCGTCCCTTCGGGACGTAAAGGGCAACCGGCTGTCGGCTGGTTAAAAAAGCCCTAGAAAGAAGGAAGCTCTTCTCTGCCGACCTGGATGGCCGAGGTGGCTAAGAGCGAGTACCGACTCAGCGCTTCGGTCCGAAGGGTCGCGGGTTCGAGTCCCGCCTTGGGCATGGCTGTTTGTCCCTTGACTTTGTGTGTGTTGTCGCGAAGGGCCTCGCGTTCTGCTGACCCCAGATCAGAGGAGCCCGCAAGTGTTTGTCTAGTGTATGGTCGAATCTGCGTCCCTTCGGGACGTAAAGGGCAACCGGCTGTCGGCTGGATAAAAAGCCCTAGGAAATAAAGAAAGTTCTCCTCTCCCAGAATGTTGGCCAACCCTGAGTGAACTCGTGGAGTAATGCGCGAACCGTACATCAGTGGCGCCTCGGAGACAAAAGACGGCGGCGAGTCGCAGCGCCGGCGAGGGAAACGCGTCGCGTTAATAGGCCATGCATCACGCGGCCGCTGCTGGGTCGGAGGTGGGCGGGGCGCGGCTTGCAGCGGCTCGCGAGCTGAGTCAGAAGGCGCGACCTTGGGCCCGCGCTCTCGCCGCTCTTCTACATTTGGAGCGCCGCCGCGCCGGCGGGTCCTTATATCGGATCCAGGGTTTGCGCAAAGTGCAATTAAACATTTGTTCAGGTGTTTCCATCGGCAACGCATTAGTTCGATCGCCTTTGGTCTGGCAGCTACTTTCCCTACGGCCGTAAATTATGTTGATGTGTACGTAACTCTTTGGTTGGCATTGGCATTGGTTGTCTAGGTTGACTTTGTTCATGTAGATAGGTGTAAATGTCGACATTCTAGCTGAAAAAGAGTAAGATAGTTTCAAGGATTTTTTTTTTTTACATTTTTGAAACAAAATTTTAATTTTTTAATTTAAAAAATATTACACATACTCTGAAAAACTGCAATACACAGTAGTTTGCACGAACTCTGGAGAACGAAAAGTAAAGAACAGGCACTCACAAACTACATTTCTAATCCTGCTTCTTCTTGTCTCCGTTTCAAGCTTCAACTCTGTCGTAGAATCAAAAGTCCCTTTCCAGCGTTTAAAAAAATTCTTATAAGTAGGTGGAAGATTTTGACGACCTAAAATATCGCCAAAAATGATCAATAAAGTGCTTTAAAAATACTCCCAAACAATGACGTAAAAGTGTGAAAAAATGTCAAAACGAGTTAAGATGAACAACAAGCTGTTGGAGACGTTACTGATGTAATCGAGGCTTCTTCTATTCGTTCAAGTCAGCTCAGCTATTAAACTTTTGGTTTGGACTGTTCTTTACCATGAAATTTCTGTCTTTCTGTTTTTCCGAAATAGACTGAACCGACAATGGCGCTGATAGGCGAACCTTAGAGAACATACCAACAACGGCTGACATTAGAAAATCTGAGCTAAGAAATCGAATAGGCTACTAAAGAGTTCTGTAGAGAACATTACTTGCAGCTCGTAAATATTAATTGAAGCAAATACCATTTAAATATTAAGCCTCAAGAAATCGGCGAAAATTGCATTAAAAATTGCGGGAAAAGGTAAAAAAGTACTTATTTGTTGAAATCGACGGGAAATGCAAAAAAAAAAAAAGACGTATAAGATAAATTTATTGAAACTTTATTTGGGTACAATCCGGTGGCAGTTAATAAATAAGGTAATAAATTTCATGCAAATAATGGTATAATATAAAAGTGGATTATATCCTTTTGTCACAAAATAAAATTAATGTCTATATTAAAAGACATTGTTCTAAAGTGAAAAAAAATACAGTCGACTCCGGTTATAGTGAACTCGGGTATAGTGACCCCTCGGTTATAGTAAACTTAAGTCACTGGTCCCGTTTCACTTACATTAGAAATAAACATACTAAGATACTGTTATAGTGAACCTGAACCTCGACTATAGTGAACTGAGGAAATACGTCCGGGAAATTAATTGGATCTCGAATGGTATTAGGCGAGTAGAAGTACCTTCGGAGAGTGGGACTGTGTTTCAACAGTGCAAGAGCCATTGCAAGATATCAATACTGTATTGCGATTCCTAGAGACAGAGGACAATGCAGAATCGAGTATGGAGAGAGCACGAATCCTTGAGAAGGATCTAGAGAAATTACTAATAAAAACGTACGAAGCATACAGTTGGAAATAATTGATTTTTTAAGGACAAATAAATATATTTAAATTTTCAGTTCGTGCTGTTACTGTATTTTACTGTACATCTATATTAATAAAATCATTCGTTTTGAAGAAATTCTATTTAATTTTGACATCATCGGATATAGTGAACCTCGGATATAGTGAACCAAACGTTCACTGTAACCGGAGTCGACTGTATATGACGTTTCATTAAAATCCGTCCTCTACTTAGTAAAAGTGTAAGTGTTGCGTCATCCGACCCTCGAGAGCTAGTTGCTAGTGCTAGTTGCTTCCAGACGCAACTGTTGAAGCGCCGGCGGCCCGGCATTCCTCGTTAAGCCGGGCGGCATTCAAGTGCTTGGGGCTGCGCGCGGGTTGTTTACCCTGAGTGGGCATCGCGGGGCGGCCCAGGGGAAGTCGTGCAGAGCACCGGGCACGGTCGTAGGGCGGCCGGCCGCCCGCCCGCCCGCTGACTCAGGAGTCCCGGCCTTGGACGCGAGCCGGCCAGAGCGTGCTCATTTTGCTCCGCGCGCTCGACGACAGGGGTCGGAAACCTTTGGAAACAAAGGAACGCTGTTGCGTAACAAAACAAATGCATGGTGCGTGCAAGGCGGGGGGAATTGCGGTGTGGTTGAGAAGGCGCAGATTGTATTCGATTAATCCTCGTTGGTGCGACCTGTTTGGATGTGGGTTCCCACGAAAAATACGTTACGCTCATGGCATCAAATTGGTGTTATATTGATCAGCAACTTTTTATGCCATCGCCGTGTGCCTACTGTGCGTTTGTGTATGTGTGTGTGTCTGTCTGTGTGTAAGCTCTTAATGCTGTTTTCATGTAAATATCCTCCTCCTCGCCTCAATTACAACATTCGTTTCATTACGCACCCACGTTTTGTTTCGTGTAATTTTTGGTGGCGTATTCTTAGCCAATGATTTGTTACGGGCATTTATTATCAATCAAGTTAATTTTTAAAATTAATGTTTCTAGTTTCCACTGTTGCGCTGTAAATACCTAAGATGACAACAAACCAAGAGTAAACACAAGTCATGTAGATAAATTCGCCAGGTAAGTTGGTGGAAAATATTTTCCAAAACGTCTGTCTAAAATCTCTCAAGTTTTTGATCTTCGTGTGTTATTGGTTTTCTAGTATTTGCTAGCTTACCACCGAGAGTAAACGTAGAGGAAAGTATTTTTAAGTTGTTCAAATCCCTGGATATTAGAGAGATATCCAAATAGCACCCGTGGAAGTAAACATCTAGTAATAAATTGGCGTGAAGTAGTACGTAAAGGTATCATCTTTTAGGAGTATGAGTAGGCCTATTTATTAGATTGTATTAATACGTTTTATTAAAATAATTGGTGGTGCTGATAGGTTTCGTGGTGGATTTACAAGAAACGGTCACTTCCCAAACGGAAAGAGTCGTTTGTCACATTGTGCCCGCCCGTTCCTCACCCCTGCTGTAGAACGTTAAGGAGAACCGATAATGTACGTAATAAAAACGAAAGAAAACAGGAAACAAACACTTTTCTTAACGGCAGGCTTCCGTTAAGGATTTTACAGTCCGCCGTCCGTTATAAAAGAATCCAAACAAATATGTCGCCAAAGATAGCGGTTTGGTACTTCTACTTCAAGATAAAAGTATTTATTTATTTATTTTATTTTTATTTTGAAGGGAAGTATTGGCCGACCTGGATGGCCGAGGTGGCCAAGAGCGAGTACCGACTCAGCGCTTCGGTCCGAAGGGTCGCGGGTTCGAGTCCCGCCTTGGGCATGGCTGTTTGTCCCTTGACTTTGTGTGTGTTGTCGCGGAGGGTCTCGCGTTCTGCTGACCCCAGATCAGAGGAGCCCGCAAGAGTGTTTGTCTAGTGTATGGTCGAATGTGCGTCCCTTCGGGACGTAAAGGGCAACCGGCTGTCGGCTGGATAAAAGCCCTAGGAGGAAGGGAAGTATTGAACGACACACTACCGATATTACAAATAACGATTTCGTATACACCTCAGTCAATTAGTATTTATAAGGCGTTGTGCAGACTTTCAAGTATATTGATATTGGTTGGCGATATATTGCTACCGGTCAGCACAGAGAATCCCGCCCAGTTCGAACTCCCCTGACAAGTGGATTTGCAAGAATCGGTCATTACCCAAACCGAAAGAGCCGTTTGTCGCTTTGCCTGCCTGTTCCACACCCCTGTCGTAGAACGTGCTGGAGCCTGTCTGCATCCTCCTTTCCCGAAGACGAAACGAAATTCTTTGCTGATGGTGTCACGTGTAAGACGTAGACGAAGCAAACGTGACCGAGTGAAAGAATACCGTCGATGTATGGTAGTTACCAGTAAAGGACTTCTTGTGACTCATTTTATGACCTTATGCGTTTGCCATTTGCAACTGGTGAACAGTGTTCTCGAGTTTCATACTGTTGCAGTTACCACTAAAAATACTAATATTTCTTTCTGTCGATCTGGACATGGTCTTTCAACGAAGCAGACACAAGAGAGCAAAATTCAATCGATAGTTACTCTTACAAAATACCGTGGGGAATATTCAGTGAAACGTAATTTTTTTCTTTTACAAGTATTATTTCCTAACAATTTTTACAGTACATGTACACGTATTTTGCGGTGATTCCTGCTTTTTAGAACTGACAAGATAGACTGCTATTGATTAAACTCTAACAGCAATCTGTTTCCAATTGTGAATAGTTGAATAATGAAATATACAGATCCTCTGAATATCAAAGCGACAAGATAACGTCATGTTCGCCTACGAGTTTTCAGATACATTTTGTCACATTATTCAATTCTCGTGCTTCTAACCGTAAAACATTCTGAGTTCAAGCGGAGTTCTTTGGTGTAGGCAAAGCCTATCTCGATGCTTTGCAGAGGTTCTAAGAATAGTGAAGCCTTATCTGTCCGCCCGTGGGTGGAGTGTCTTTGAGAACCGACGGAGCACTTGCAAAAAAGATTGTGCCCGAGCTCTTTCACTGGAAGCTCTCGCTCGGGTTGGCGTTATCTCGACGCGAGACGAGATCTCGTCGGGCGGCGCGACGCGCCACCGCCTCCGCTTCAATGGAATCGCTCCTGTTGTTGCTCGCCAGCTGCAGCCGGCTTGCACCGACTGCATCCCGCGCTCTTCTAAACCCCCGGGGAGCGGTAGCTCAGTGCGTCAACTGATGTCACTGCAACGCCTCTGACCAGGAGGTCCTAGGGTTACACTCCTCACGGTGTCAGCACTTTCGACACTAGCTTTTCAGCTAGGTCGAATTCAGTCGCTGTCTGGAGAAGAATTCTAGTGGCCGGCTGCTCTGAACGAAAGTTTTCCGTGGTTTCTTCGATCAACGCCCGACGAATGCCGGAGCAGTACCGTAACAAACGGGCCACGGACCGCGCGTGATCTTTCCTTCCTCTTCCTTGTCCTATCCTCTCCCCCTACACACACACACACTCACACTCCAACATGCACTACACTACCGCACACTCCGGGAGCTTAGAGCTTGTTCCGGCTGGGGCAGTGCCCCGCTGGTGGGAGAGTCCTGGTTAGGGGGAAACCCCGCTAGCCGACGATAGGTCGGCGCCGGATCTCGCCATCCAGCGGGGGAAGATCACTGTCATCACCCGAGGAAAACCATGCACTACACTTATGGGATCAGTGACGTAATCTGTTGACGCGCCCGGAATCACCAACCAACTAACTACCTTCTCAAAAAGGCATAGCTCGACTCCATCCCGCCCGCATTCAACTTTTTCCTAGACCGTTTACCTACCTCACCAAAAAGGCATAGCTTGACTGCATAGGCGCACACCAATAGCATCCCGCGCTTAACGTTTTCTAAACCGTTTACCCACCTCCCCAAAATGCATAGCACGACTGCATCCCGTTCCATTTTATTCTTTGGATAAGGATTGATTTCTATGTTTACTATTAGCCGACGTTTTCACTGCCCTGTTTGTACAGTTCTTAATGGTGGTGGAAGTAGGATCGTGTTTATTTGTTTTTTGTACGATACGTGTGAATTAGTATTTATGTAACCTAAATGTCCATTACATCGCGTATCTCAAACTGATTAGAGTTTTCGGATCAACGGTGATGGAGCTGTTCACATAATCTCTGATCTTTTACCTGGCGTTGTACCTTTCCACGTACATTTAAAATTTCCTTCTAAAAGACGGCATATTTTTTGGAATAACTTCGAAATAAAATTGCACGCACAATTTGCTAGATCTTGACATGAAACCTCATTAGAGAAGAAGATGAAAGTTACCTCGATACTACCTTTAGTCCAGATAAACCTGATGTTCGGATTCCCGAGCCAAAACATCGCGCGTTTTCAGTACGCTACCCGTATCGTAATCGCCTGCGGCTGAAAAGAAAAACAACACAGGCGCCCTGGTTTTCAGACGGCATATTTTTTTGAATAGCTTCAAAATAAAATTGCATGCACAATTTGCTAGATCTTGACATGAAACCTCATTGGAGAACAAGATGAAAGTTACCTCGATACTACCTTTAGTCCAGATAAACCTGATGCTCGGATTCCCGAGCCAAAACATCGCGCATTTTCAGTACGCTACCCGTATCGTAATCGCCTGCGGCTGAAAAGAAAAACAACACAGGCGCCCTGGTTTTCAGACGGCATATTTTTTTGAATAGCTTCAAAATAAAATTGCATGCACAATTTGCTAGATCTTGACATGAAACCTCATTAGAGAACAAGATGAAAGTTACCTCGATACTACCTTTAGTCCAGATAAACCTGATGCTCGGATTCCCGAGCCAAAACATCGCGCATTTTCAGTACGCTACCCGTATCGTAATCGCCTGCGGCTGAAAAGAAAAACAACACAGGCGCGCTGGTTTTCAGACGGCATATTTTTTGAATAACTTCAAAATAAAATTGCATGCACAATTTGCTAGATCTTGACATGAAACCTCATTAGAGAACAAGATGAAAGTTACCTCGATACTACCTTTTGTCCAGATAAACCTGATACCCGGATTCCCAAGCCAAAACATCGCGCATTTTCAGTACGCTACCCGTATCGTAATCGCCTGCGGCTGAAAAGAAAAACAACACAGGCGCCCTGGTTTTCGCCTGTGGCGCACTTTTCTTCCGTCCCTCCCTTCCCCTCACCCCTACCCACACTCCTCGACCCCCCCCCCTTCGCGACTCTCATTCCACGCCACGCAGACATCCGCGCCTCCACCGTCCGGCTGTTCATCTGCTCCGGATCAATAACCGGTGCAATTAGCGGAGCCCCAACAAAGCCGCGGGGATTAAAGAGGTTTTTGCAGTTTTGTGAGTCTCTAATTAGCGGGAATCTCGGGGCCGCCCTCCCGCAAACCCGATCGCGTTCCCTCTCACCTATTGACCTTTGCCCTGCGGTCGAGCTAGGAAGGCATGCGTTTCAGAGGCTGTAACCAGGGCAATCTGTCGGGTTAAAAATACTGGTATTTTTAGTCAACCCATTGGTGAATGGCCTCAGTGGAAATCGGCAAAACGGTGATATAATTTCAAGATTATTAAGGTTTTTGTTTGTTTCTTTTCGTAACGAAAATAATAATTATATTTATGACTTCATAAGATTTCCCGCCACGAATGGATGCAAGATAAGGCACCCTCTTAAACGTAAATAATAATTGTTGAAACACTTTAGTTATTAAGAGTTATGTTCGTGTGTCTTGTATAAGTTGCACATCACATCTGACTCGTTCTTTTTTTTTTTTTTTTTAAAAATTATTTTCTTCCTGTTCGGCAGTTTTGCCTCTCAGGGGTTTGTACATTTTTATTTGTAATACATAACGTTTGGGAATTCACGTTTGGGCATATTACCTCTCACTCTTGTATCTTACTACTAGCTAATTTACAGGATTTAATACTTATATTTCTAATACTTACAACTAAACAATACACAATTTTTGACCTACAATACACAATTTTTACATACATTATACATTCTTAAATCTAGATACACTATACATACATTGGGATGAAGATTTACATATTTAATACATATTATTATGGGGGTTTAAACATGTCTTTGGGATATCGAGAGCGAATTCTTTTGGGATTGTTTAAAGTTTTGACTCGTTCTGAAATTGTTTTTTTGTGTGTCGTTACCGTTGGCATTAAAACTACTTCGTAATGTGGTTGAAAATAATATCCTGATTGTGACATTAAAATTGCACACAATGTATATATCCTTTTTATTATCGATAGAAGTAAACACTATTAATGAATATTTAATCGTCTCAGTCGTAATTAGCGAGATGTAATTCAGTCGAATTTACATAATTTATACCATTTCTTATTGCCTAACTTCATCTTATGAGAGATAAATGGTTAAGATTTATTAGAATTTTATTAAATGCTGACGGTAAATTATTTGAAAACATGTTTGTGAGACCTGGAAAGGACTATAAAACTAAGACGACCAACCGTGCGTGCACCTCTCTGAAGATTTAGTCAGATTTAAATATCTGTATGAAAATCCATTTTTCTTAACTTTCTCTTTCGTTATAAAAATATATTGAATGTTAACGACCAAAAATACCAGTAGTCTTATCTAGATAGATCGGTAACTTTCGAATTAAAAACAAATGAAATATGAGTATCAGCTAAACTGCCCTTGTCAGATATTTCTTTTAGTTAATGAATTATCATCCTGAAACCTTATAAAGGGTAAGCTTTTCGCAATTATTTCGAAGCGTGATTCGTAAATGTAACATGAGAGTTCAGTCAGATCGATGGAAAATATTAACACATTCTTAGTAAATCTGTGCCGTACGGTCACTGAACTCTGCTACCTTTGCCGCCGTGACCGGCCTGATTTGGGGCGACACTGCCCGCCAGTGAAGTGCTACACATGGGTCGAACGTTGCAAAACTGCCGTACTGGTCGACATTTCAAAATTAGATAAACTTAAGTACTGCGCCTTAAAGAGTACCTTTGGAACTTAGTGGACAAAGAGTCTTAAAAGCTCTCCACAATTTGCATACAAACGTCCATTTCCAGATATAGGGCACAGATTCCCTTGTTTCCACACTGTATGTTTGAGAATGTTGATTCTCACAGTATATTGAAACTGCGATTGAGTATCATTGTATTCCACGATCTTGTGATTGATTATGATGCAAAGTGAATTATTGATGAGAATTAAATTACCGAATGTCACCACCCGCACCTGGAGAAAATTCTAAGGTGATAAAAGTTGCGTTTATCTACGAAGCCGCTGAGGCATAATTCCGTTTTTTCATTGCGTGCAGTCGCAAAACCAGTCACTTCCTCTTCCCATTTCAACTAGCTGCTTGGCGAGTATCACAACACGCAAATTATCTTGATACATCGTAGCGTCAATATCTCAAATATTAAGAAATAAAACTGTCGAGTTACTCAACACTCGTATTTGGACATAACAATGTGCGATTGACCGAACATCGAACATAAAATAAGAAATGTAGCAACGCAGAAAACGTAGAGATTTAAGAAATGGATCTAATTACGATCAAAGTTTCGGACATTTTACAGTTTCTCTTGCACACTTTCTGGAATTACGAAAATGGCGACAAACAAATTCAGAGAGTGATACGTTTCAAGAACGACTGCCGGCGTTGTAATCCTTCTTACTATGGTTGTGGATTATCGTGGTACTCTTCGGTCGGGCCTTCTAACACGTAGCATGCACAGAATGCTTCTTTTAAGTACTGACCCTAGAAAGCGGAGCCGTTAAATATTAATACTTTCATGTAGCAGGCAGGCTGGTAGGACTCCCCTCATGCACATCCGATACGTTGCTCGCCCTAGGACACTAGTAGCAGGATGGGGAGTGGGGGGCAATAGCTTACCAGGTGACTGCCCCCGCGCTGTCGATGGCTATCGGCTTTGCGAGCGTGGTGCCGCCACCATCGCCGCCCCCGCCACGCCCACTCTGCGCAGTGGGCCGAAACTAGTCCAAAATGGTACTCTAGTACATTTCCTGTAATTTCGAAATAAATATTTCCACCAACCGAAATAAAGAAAATGCGTTTGGGGAGAGGAATAAGCTTTACATAAATGTTATTTTTTTCGTATTAAATGTTGTCCTTATTTTCTTCAAGACATTTCAAAATTTCACTTTTCCTTTAAGATTCGTTTTTATAGGTGTGTCCGGACGGAAATTTTATTATTTCATGAACAGGCTGCTTAACTTTGGCGCAGCGAAGAAATTGTACACAAAATATTAATATTAGTAAATGTCCTTATAAAAATACCAAATTTTCATCCACTTTCGTTGTATCTTGTTTTTGGTATATATGTTAATATTTTGTCACGTATACGTTTTTAAATACATAAATGTCTTTGTTGGTGGCGAGGCTCACGCTATTGGACCTACGTTTGTGCCTGACAACTTTCAAAAGTTTAATACAATAGTACATAATAAATGAATGGTCATTCAAAGAAAATATGAACGCAGTTAGGGGAAAGAATTACTCATCAGTGTGACGGGAGTGAAAACGAGGGAGGAGGGTGTTGATAGAAAACGAATACTCTTACAGCGTTTGTGAGATTGTATTTATTAACTGCAAGTTAGAGATGGATTAAAAATTAATTAGAAGTATATCACATATGATTATATTAGAACACGCCGAGATATGCACAGGTATTCACACATGTGTATATTGTCACAAAAGGGATGTGTGGGTTTTACTTATGATATTAATAATTGAGATTGTACATGTTTATTACAAAGACAAATAAATAAATTCTGGAGTAGACAAAATATTTGATGTAAGGATGAATGTAAAAATGAAAAAAGGTATTTTTGTGTGCAACAGAGTACTTCATTTATCAGAGTTAAATAATTTGACATTATTTTTACAGTGGGTAAGATATGTGAGTACATAAATTGGTCCTCTTTTTACCTCCAAATAATTAAGAGTCTCATCATGATTTGCCACACTTTCGGATTCGTGATCCCCATCATCAGACTAAAATTTCAAAAGAATTTACATTAAAATCATTATCTTTACAATTGTAAAAGTTTTTGTTCTTAATTTAATTGTTAATTAAAAATTAAATATTTAATGAACATTCTATTCTTAATTAAACATTTTAATGATTATGCTTTTAATGTTTTAATGTAAATTCTTTTGAAAATGTTTTAACCAATCCCCGAACACCTGCCACAAAACATGATGATTCTCATAAAATAAAGAAATTTTATTCAATTGTCTGTCTATAAAATTATTTGGGGACTCCCCACCTTCCAGATTGTCCTAATAATATTCTTCTAACCTATTTGTAAGCGCGTCAGTAGTCCCGTTTCGGCCCAGTGTGTACCTTTGCCGTGCGACCTTCTGCCATGCCGTGCCGTGGCGTGTCGCGCCGCGCCGCGCACGCGTGCGCGTACGTGAGGCGAGCTGGCGCGCCAGTGCGCGTGCGTCCCCGTGCTGAAACGAGCGGTCGCGCGCGGCGCGATACGATCCGCGTGCGCGCGCGCGCGTGTGTGGCTGGGCGAGCGGCCGGTCCTTCCGGATGGCGCCGCCGCGAGCGCGCCCCACGCCACACGCGGCGCCGCTTGCGGAAGGAAGTGGCAGCTGCCGAGGCGGCGCTAAAGAGAGAATACTGTCAACTCCGGTTATAGTGAACTTGAATACTGTCGACTACGGTTATAGTGAACTCGAATACTGTCGACTCCGGTTATAGTGAACTCCAATACAGTCGACTCCGGTTATAGTGAATTCGGATATAGTGAACCCTCGGTTATAACGAACTTAAATCACTTGTCCCGTTTCACTTATACTCGTTTTTGTGGCATCTGAGGGTATTATCTCCAAGATGGAATATGACACGGCTTTTGCGTCTTTCTCGGTCGTGCCGCTAGGGTTGCTTAATCTGCAGCACTACTTGATAAGTCGCGATCATGGGACATCTTGCGGGTAGACCGAGAAAGACGCAAAAAGTCGTGATATATTCCATCTTGGAGACAGTACCTCAGATGCCACGTTAAAATAAGCAAGTGTACATTAAAAATAAGAATAAGAAGATTCTCTTGTAGTAAACCTGAACCTCGGCTGTAGTTTAAAAAAACGCCACGTTAAAAAAGTATACATTAAAAATAAGCATAAGAAGATTTGCTTATAGTGAACCTGAACCTCGGCTGTAGTGAAAGTAAATTCGTACAACTTCCTGAAAATTAATTCCCTTCTGGAAAATAATATATCGTTTCAGTGCCACAAATTCCAACACCAGGCAGCTTGGAAACAATATCGTCGGCCAAAGGTCATAATCGAAGAAATCTCCCCTGAGGTGAAGGTAGTGGACAAGGAATGGGGACCTTAATGATTATTCCAGGCCAATCAGTTTCACTTCGGAAGCAGATGTCGTGTTCTGCGTGGGCTACAACTGGCGGCGGCGACGCGGGATTGCTTGCTTCAGTTTCAAGCTTTGTGTTACATACATCAGGACAAAGCGCGTTGTGTTCTACGTAGGTGACAGGATGCGCGCGACTGCCACAGTCTGGTGACACCCCCGCGCCGCGCGGAAAAGCGATCAGTTTCATTAGCCGCTTGCGCCATCCCGCTATCGAAAAGATCTCCTATGTTATTACAGGCGAGTAAAAGGGCTTCGGCGAGTGGGACGGTGTTCCAAAAGTGGAAGAGGCAATGAAAAGTGTGAAGACTACATTACGATACGTATCACTCCAAAAGTCATATTTGTGCTGTCGGGTAGCGCTGTTTGTATTGATGTTCGTTATGCTTGTTTCATTGAACCTTTTTTTGTTTCAATGATCTTCCATTATTTGTTAAACTGTTTCTGTGTAATTTGATTAAGTGAAAATTCTGAAAATTGATGACTGATTGCATTTTAAGTAATTAATGTAAAGTTAATTTAACTTTAGACTATTGAGTAAATATTTGCTTCTCCTAAACAAAAAAAAATTGTAAACATCATTCTGCAAATGCTTATGAACTACAATTGTAATTGAGTAAAAAATGAACATCCTTTTTGTAAGTATCGAAAATTGAAATTGTTTCAATTGCTAAATATTGTTGATATGAGTCAAAAGATAATGGGAATGTACGATTTTCTATTCTGTGTGTTATAGAAAAGACAATAATGGTACCTATTAACCTCTTAAATGTTTATAATGTTTTCCATTTACTACCACGAACATTTCAATTAACTAGAAACAACCAAGCTCAGATATCATTTGACGCTTCTTAAAATGCCATTAAAAACCATACTCGTTTTTACATTAAAAAAGTACGTCTCATTTCATCATGTGTAAATATATTTCTGGTAAATCTTATTTGTGTTGCGTTTTACCACTTTACAAGAAGAGTATTTATTAATCTATATTTATAAGATATTTATAAATCTTCCGAAAGTTATCCTACAACATTATTCAAGCTGCCTCCTATTTTCAGCGGGCAAAAGATCAGCTGGTATGCGCCAATATCAAACTTAATTTCGGTTGCGGAACGTGTCATAACAAGACCGCACCTCTCACTCACCCCACCCTTCGTGAGCTTATACAGAGTGTTCGCGAAATAATTTCCCTAAGCGAGACAGTTTCCGAATGCCAATGTACTGATCAATTTTGTGAGCGAAACATGTAAAACTCAGGTGCGATACTTGATAAAGAAAATATATTTGGAGATACAATTTTAAAAATTTGAAATATTGTTTCAATGTTCACTCCTGCCTAGGCAACCTATTAGACGCGCGCGTATGACACATTGCCTATGCCTGAGCTGACACCTTTGTGTGCATAAAATGAATGTATTCGTGTGAGTCTTATTCGATATTGTTAAGGTACGACGATGCATGTATTCATTGTGATCATTGTCGGAAACTCATGGAAAGTGTGTTCAGTGGATTGCCTAGCCTCGGCTATATGTCCCCATTTTTTATCATTCCTCCTGCGACTACCTTCCAATAGCTGCACTTCAAGATCACGAGCTGGAAGGAGAGGGGAACACTGTCATCCAATCGGGAGCTTCGTTAGAACTTAAAGTTTTGGTATTGGAGCTCCGGATTGGATGACAATGTCCCTCTTTCCTTCCAGCTAGTGACATTGAAGTACAGCTATGTTTCAATCGGAGTATAACGGCGATGGACGTGACATCTCTAACATTAATTGAACGGAAGCCTTACAGGGCCGTGAGGCCTGCTCTTCCGTCTTACCACGCAAATTTCGCTACGCCCCTTTCACCAACTAGGGGAGAAAGAAGGTATTTCTTGGGCGACGAACAGGCAAATTTGAATTTAGCTCTGAGGCTTCATTTAGGCTTGATCTTTTTTTTCCCCCTAGGGCTTTTATCCAGCCGACAGCCGGTTGCCCTTTACGTCCCGAAGGGACGCATGTTCTACCATACACTAGACAAACACTTGCGGGCTCCTCTGATCAGGGGTCAGCAGAACGCGAGGCCCTCCGCGACAACACACACACAAAGTCAAGGGACAAACAGCCATGTCCAAGGCGGGACTCGAACCCGCAACCCTTCGGACCTAAGCGCTGAGTCGGTACTCGCTCTTAGCCACCTCGGCCATCCAGGTCGGCGCTTGATCTTTTACATGCAGTAAATTTACCACATGGGACAGCCGGCTTTACTTCCCCTCCGAAAGAAGGCGTACGAATGATTTTCTTTTCTCCCTTAAAAATCTACGGCTTCCATCGGGTTTGAATCCGCGAACTTGGGTGTAACAGTCGAACCATTACTGCACCGCCGCCGATGAGATTTGCGTCTCCTGTTTCCCGTAGGTAGGTAATTCCAGACACACCCTGTACATCTGGCGCGTTCCGCGTCGGCGAGCGTTTTTATATCGCGGGCGGGCGGTGGGAGCCGATACGGTTCGGTCGAGGCGTGGGCGGGGCGGGGCGGGGGGAGGGAGAGGGGGACCGCTACGAGGCCCGGCTCTAATGGGGCTTGGCGGATGGATTGATGAATGACGCGCGCTGAGCGCGGCCGGCGGCGCGGGGGCGGCTGGCGCTGTGGGCGGCCGCTGCGGGAACTAGCCCTAATTGTTGTAATGAGCCGGCGCGGCAGCGGTCCGGCGCCGAGCCGAGCCGCGCCGCGCCGCGCCATGCGGCTGAGGAATAGATGGATGGGTGGACGTTCGCGCCGACGTGTAGTGCGCATAATGGATGGCCCTTTCAGGGAGACACGCCGCCGCCGCTGGCTGATAGTTTCGGGAATGCGCGTTCGGTTGGGATTGGCCGTTTATTGGTGGTCGTGGTCGGAGTGGGGTTTGTATCAGGTGGCTTGCAAGATTCAGTGTTAGAGTTTTATTCAGTTTAGATCGAAGTTTTTATGTTGTTCATTATTTTCTTACCCACTTGTAATTATTTGTGCTGCTGAAAAATAGTTCACAAACCTTTGAGCATTAAAGTTAATATGTGGAAGAGGGGGAGGCAACAATCGAAATTTTTAATAGATTGGTAATACTTTGATTTTATTTCTGGTCTTTTCTTCTTCTTTTATGATAAAATTTACATTTCTGGTCTTTTTATGGAACCTTCGAAATATTTTTTAAAAATTATCGTCTGATATTAACTTTTTGGACTGATAAAAAAATGCGACTAAGTTCCAAAATTTGGAGTTTGCCAAGATTTGTAATTCAACTTGTGAGTTGCGACATTTTCAGATATCCACCGCAATTTCAGGAAGTTTTGAGGTGAAATTACGCGCCGTTGACAGTTGAAAACGACTTCAATGAAATCAGCGTTTCGAATGTCCTACTCACTTTCATCGTTCACTTGAGCATCCGATATGGAACTTTCTTGGCGTCCCCGCGTCGTGTAACAAGTGAAAGGGAACGCCCCCGTGTCACAGCATGTTTTGTGAGGCAGTGGGTAACACGTTCAAGCGCCGATGCTCCGCTAGCGGCCAAGAAAGTTGTAGGCGGCGCACGATCTCCTCGAGACGAAAGTGGCTGCGCCGTCATCGCCCTCCCCCCTCCCCCCTCCCCCCTCCCCCTCCCACCGCCCTGTCAAACGCTTCGAGCGCTGCGCTGCGGCAGAGATGGCGAGAGGGGAAACCGGCGCTCGAGGAGTCCAATTTCACCTCCCAAGTTTCCTACCCGGGAGTTTCCGGTGCTTGGAGTTTCGATTCTCGGTTCCGCACTGCTCCTCGTGTCAGCACTCGTAGCGTTCCCGCCCCCGCCGTCGCTGCCGCCCTCACCGCCGCCCCTTTCCCCGCCGCCCACGCCCCCTCCCGGCGTCCACCGCCCTCCCTCTTCTCTCTTGAACGCAACTACTACACTGCCCACTTCAGCCCCGCCTCTCCCAACCTCGGCTCTGTCATCTTGTCAACTTCAGCACTGCACCTCGCGACCCAGCTGCAGGAATCCTTTTCTAGCACTCAGCGTTGATATCTCCTCCACCGTAAGTTCAGCTTTACTGCGCTCTTTGTTCTATTGAAACGACGCGATTCAGTCGGTAAAGTGACTGGTACTCAACGCTGTAGGATGGACGTGAAACTCACTTTTACACCGGCTAGAAGGGACCAAGGCATTTCAAATATTTATAATGTCCTAGTTGACGTTGTGGCATGCTAACTAGTAAGCTCTTTTAGAGTGGCGGCTGCTAAATGATGCACCACACAATGAAACATGTTCTAAAGATAGGAATTGAAATATCAAAAGTGTGTTGTTGAGAAAGAGCATTTACAGTATCTTGGCGTCACAACTTTAAAAACCCTTTTCATCGCGTACCTTTCCCAACCTCCTTTCTCGTACCTGCTGCTCCATCTCATCTCTTAAGGGCACGTCTGTATTCGGTGGAGCGCCTCCCGCCCGGCCTTAACTCGCTTCCATCGTCCGCCGCCACCCACCGTCGACCCCGCCCCCTTCCGCCCTCACCACTCCACGATCTTCGATCCTCGACGCCCGCTTTCCTCCCGGCCTCTCTGCGAGGCGTCGTCTCGCCCCACCCCTAGCCCCACCGCTATAACCTCTTGCCGTCCTCCTGGCTTCACCGCCCTTGCCATCCCCACCCTCCTCCTCCACCCGCACCGGGAGCGGTAGCTCAGTACATCAGCTGATGTCACTGCAGCGCCCCTGACCGGGAGATCCTAGGTTCCCACTCCCCATGGCGGCAGGATTTTCGACACTAGCTTTTCAGCTTGGTCGAATTCAGTCGTTTAATGGAGGAGAAGTCTAGAGGCCGTCTGCTCGGATCGGTAGTTTTCCGTGGTTTCTCCGATCAACGCCAGGCGAATGCCGGAGCAGTGCCCTACCAAACGGGTCACGGACCGCGCGCGATCTTTCCTTCCTCTTCCTTGTCCTATCCTCTCCCCTGACACACACTTACACTAACATGCGCTACACTACTACATATTCCGGGAGACCGGTCGGGAGCTTAGAGCTTGTCTCGGCTGGGGCGGTGCCCCGCTGGTGGGAGAGTCCTGGTTCGGGGGAAACCCCACTAGCCGACGGTAGGTCGGCGCCGGATCTCGCCATCCAGCGGGGGAAGATCACCGCCATCTCCCGAGAAAAAGCATGCACTACACTAACGGGACTAATGACCAAAGCAGTTGGCGCGCCCGGAAACATGAAAAAATCAATCAATCAAAATTTTCCACCCGCCCGCCACTTTCTGGTCCTCGCCGCCCGCTGGCCTTATCTCTCGCTCCCGCTGACCTCATCCTTCGTTGCAAGTAGTCCGAAAGTCCTCCCTCTCCGCCAGCTTTCCGCCATCTCCCACTATTGCTGAGTGCCGACCTCATATCCTCGTCATCCTCACTTTCGCTTTAGTCGTCGTCGCACGCCACTCTCGGTTTCGTTGCATGTAGATCGAAAGTCTTCACTCCCCTTCACTTTACCGCCATCTCCCTCTCTGCCTGCTGACTTCACACCTTCGCCATCCTCACCCTCCTCCTCCACCCGCCCGCCTCTTTCTGGTCCTCGCCGCCCGCTGGCCTTATCTCTCGCTCCAGCCGCCCTCATCCTTCGTTGCATGTAGTCCGAAAGCCCTCCCTCTCCGCCAACTTGCCGCCATCTCCCACTATTGCTGAGTGCCGACCTCATATCCCCGTCATCCTCACTTTCGCTTTAGTCGTCGTCGCACGCCACTCTCGGTTTCGTTGCGTGTAGATCGAAAGTCTTCACTCCCCTTCACTTTACCGCCATCTCCCTCTCTGCCTGCTGACTTCTCACTTTCGCCATCCTCACCCTTTTCCACCCGCTCGCCCCCTTCCCGTCCTCACCCCCCTCTTTTTCGTCGCAAGTAGTTGTTTGTTGTATTGCATATAGTTCAAAAGTCCTATCTCCTCTATCTTGCCGTCATATCCCACCCTCTATGTCCGCCGAATTCACGAGTTCGCCAGCCTCATTCTCCGGCCTCCTTCCTCATTCTCCGTCCTCACTACAGGCACCGTCGCCACCAGTCGCTGACATATTCGTTGCAAGCAGTTGTATGTTGCGTTGCATATAGTTCGAAAGTCCTCTTTCCTCCATCATAACGTCATCTCCCACCCTCTGTCCCCCGACTTAACGCATTCGACATCTTCACCCTCCTGCCCTCTTTCCGTCCTCACCGCAGACGCCCTCTTTTCCATCGCAAGTACAGTCGACTCTGGTAATAGTGAACTTCTAGGGACTAACAGTTTTGGTTCACTATATCAGAGTTTCACTATATCCGATGATGTCAAAATGAAATAGAATTTCTCCACAATGATTGATTTTTTTAATATAGAGATAGAGAAAAATCCACCCTTGACACCCTTCAATGCCTCTTGCACTGTTGGAATTCAAGCTGTTTAGTGTTGGAATTTATGGCACTGAGGCGATATATTCTTTTCCGGGAGGGAATTATTTTCAAGACGTATTTCCTAGGTTCACGATAGCCGAGGTTCAGGTTCACTATAACCGAGGTTCAGGTTCACTATAGCCGAGTTTTCTTATGCTTACTTGTAATGTAAGCGAAACGGGATCGGTGACTTAAGTTGACTCTACGCAAGGGTTCACTACAACCGGAGTCGACTGTATTTGGGTTTTCGTAATGTGGCAGCTGAGGGTATTATCTTCAAAATGGAATATGGTACGGCTTTTCGCGACTTTCTCGGTCGTGCCGCTAGAGTCGCTTGATCTGCAGCACTATTTGATAGGGTCGCGATCACGCGTCAGGACCGAGAGATTTGGGAATAATGTTGGAATTTGTGGCACTGAAGCGATATATTCTTTTCCAGGAGGGAATTATATTCAAGATGTTGTATTTCCTAGGTTCACTATAGCCGAGGTTCAGGTTCACTATAGCCGAGTTTTCTTATGCTTGTTTGTAATGTAAAGGAAACGAGACCAGTGACATAAGTTCACTATAAGCGAGAGTTCGCTATATCCGAATTCGCTATAACCGAGGGTTCATTATATCCGAGTTCACTATAACCGGAGTCGACTGTAGTTCGAAAGTCCTCTCTCCCCCATTTTGCCGTCATCTCCCATCCTCGCAGAGCGCCTACCTCACGGCCTCACCCCCCCCCCACATTCGGCTCCGTCGCCGGCGCTCTCGACCTCGCAGCGGGCGTCCGTCGTGCGCGACCAATTGTGCATGTCGCGCACGTGCGCCGTGTCCGTGAAACGACTCGGAAGAGGGGAAGAAAACGAAAGAGCGGGCGGTGGTGATGGGGAGGGGGGAGGCATGCACACGTGGGCGGTGTGGTGTGGCACGGCACCTCCGCTCGTAGTCAAACGGGCGGGCGGGGCCACCGCGGGAGCGGGAGTATCGGGAAAGACACGCCCCCCTCCACCACCACCATTGGGCTCGCCGGCGTTGTGGCATTCGATTTGGACGAGCGCTTCCCGAAACTCGTTACCTGCTTGCTTTTTTTTCCCCCTCTTTGGAGTGGCTGAGCACTCTTCTCGCGAGGCCCAAATGCCATTTACGTGGCCGGATTGCGTTACTGAACCGGAAGTGCCTGCGCTCGTGGATTGAAACTACCGATCCTTCCGGAAGCCGAAGCCTTTGACGGGGACATTCCACGGTTTGTTACGTATTCTTTGTCTTTGTGGAACTAAAAAGATTATAGCGGTATATCTCATACGCCTTGTAAATGTGAAATCAAGACGTAAATCTAGTTACGATGCTGTACGTTTTGTTGGTATGTGAACCGAATTTGATAATTCCCCTCTCTATTGTGCAGAGAAATTCAATGCGAAAATGTGAAGATATTGATTCGTTCGTGTGCTGATATTTATATCTTTACAGTATTTTGCTGATATACAACTGTATGAGGTTCTTTGTGAGGCTGTAACAATGGACAATGGCCCCGTTAGTTCGTATTCAACACGACTATCATCTTACGACGCATGTATGTGTTGCATGATGCCTCTTCGAAGTAAGGACTACTGCTCGGTCGTAGCAGAACCACAGGTTGACTGGCACTGGAAGACCTCCTGGTCACATTAATAATAATAGTAATAATAATAATAGTAATAATTATAATAATAATGATAAAGAACAATATTTTTAAGGTGTTAATGATTAATAAAGTAGTTTTTTATGTTCGTGTCTTTTTATCTTAAAAACATATTCACTGTGATCGGCTGAAATATTTTTATAATACAAAGTATAAGTTGTTTCCGCGTATCTAAGATTCATTTTGTACATAACAGTGAGGCAATTTATCATAATTATGGTATTGAGATATGGTAATTATTCATACGAAACGCGCATTTTACACTCAGAACTGTTTTCAGAAAAGAGCAATAGTCTCCCCCATTGTAAGGCATGAAGTATCCAATACATTGCCAGAAGTGGCATCCCTGCTGTTTTGTTTTGAATGTGATTGCGTGCTTCACCCAGCGTTTCCTCTGCCCCTCCCTCGAGAACTCACTGAAACAATCGTGCCTCCGCCTTAATATTTCCGAGCAGGCCTCACCTGCCATCTTGCGGAGGGATCGTGGAGAAAAGCGCTGCCACCCGCAATTTCCAAGGCCCTCGGACATATTTCGTAATTACAGCGCCCCCCCCCCTTCAACGCGTCGGCGAAGCTGTCTTTTGTTTAATTAATTTCGTCTGTGTACGAGGCGCAGTTGTAACCGAGCCATCGGGCTTGACGCACGTTGTGTCTCGCGCCCTCGGGTCTTTTCCTTCCTCCCCGCGCCCGCCACCCGAAGCCCTGGGCCCATTGAGAATTCGCCTCGTGTAAAAGGGAAGTCCCGGGGGATTTTGTATAGAAGCCGCGCCCGTGGTTAAAATTTCTTTTTCCGCGGATAATGAAATCTTGACGCAATTTAGGCCAGGGACCGCATTGTTGCCGTACAACGGAGCAGCCGTTATTCTGCGCCCGACAACAGCCCTGGGAGGCAGTGCTGCGGCCTGGTGGGCGGTCCCCGCGACTGGACCTCTTGTAGGCTTTGGGCCGCTCACTGCTTCTCTTGCTTTGCGTCTTGGCTTTTCGATGTTGCGAGTTGACTCTTTTCGTAATTCACACACACGAATGAATTTGCTCATCCCTGCCTGCCTTCAGTGTGTTTTGTGAGCTATATTTTCCCGATGGCCCTTCCTGGCTTTTTGGAGATCTGAGTGTTGCGAATTATTTCATTTGTATCAATGTCAGATACGTAACAGTTCCAATTATGTGCATTCATTGTTTTAAGAAGGAAACTATGAAGTCTCACTAATGAATTCTGATTAAGGCTAATGTGAATCCAAAATTAATTTACTCTCTTTGTATGACCCCCCTCTAAAGTTTTATAATTACGTGTGTGAAGTTCGTGGGCAGTATATTTCAAACAATTTGCTTTTCTGTTGTTTCTTCATGCAGCACCCATTGCATCAGTTTGTCGATTCGTCATAATCGTCTTCTCGTTCATGTCGTACATTCACTATGCTTACACCCACGCTTTGTCCCCATTCCGTCAGTACTTGTCGATGGCCATCTTGTAGAAGGTGCTTCCTGATAATTTGTTGTTCTGTTATCTCACTCGCATCTTATTACTCCTTTTTCTTTGGCTTTCCTTCGTGGATTAGATGGAGAGAAGACACAGACACAGATCTAATAATTTCACGCTCGTTAACCATTTACCTAGCGAACTGTGACAAGTTCATAAATCAAAAGCGTTGTATTCGAGCTTCAGAATATTAAGTTAGCAGCTTTTAAATGCATTACGCAGAACTACTGAATATGGAATGCTTAAACCGGCAGGAAGGAGTTCTAATATGGAGAGGTATCAGAGGAGATGGAGGCGAATAGGAATGTTTTGATACTGTTTTTCTTTTCATATTTCTAATAGCGATACGGACGTGTAGATATATCCATATAAAAACTAACGACGTAATAAATGAATTTTTACAATAAGTTTGACGAGCTGTGTACATATAATTATTTTATTCTATTTATTTACAAAAGACACAGTTCATCATGGTTTTTATTCGTTGTAAAACATCGAAACTGTTAAACGACAACATGATGTACACAGAAATGTTGTACCACCCTTGATTAGCCGAAAATCCAAAAATGCTTGGGAAAGTAGGTACTATTTTGTAGATGCTCCCGAACAGTTAGGTAAATGTAGGTGTCACTCTCGAGCTGCATTTTCAAGTCTAACGAAGAGAGCCAATAAGCATATAGTTTGCAATCACTATTGCACTAACCGGTGACGCCACTGTCATCGTCTTTTAACTGCCGTCGTTTACAAAGGTTATCATAGTATAATGGCGACTTCATGAATAGATGCGACACAAAATTAGTCTTTTTTAATCTACCGCGTGCACCTTATTGACACACGGTAAATCAATGAAAATTATTGTCGTGGCTTAAATTCTGGTGAATTTGAGAACTCCTTAACACACACACACACACACACACACACACACACACACACACACACACACACACACACACACACTTACTCACTCACTCACATACTCTGTCATTCACTCTCTCACTCGTCTTTCCGTTGGTCTCCACTTGCTCATACTTTCAGTCGCTCACTCTTTCACTCCCCTTCTCTCTCACTTGCACACTCGCTTACTCTCTCAGTAGCTCACACTCTCACTCACTCTCTCACTTGCGCACTCGCTTACTCTCACTTGTTCACACTCTTCCTCGCTTACTCTCTCACTTGCTCACTATCTTCGCTCACTCTCACTCGTTTATTCTCTCTCTCTCTCACTTTCTCACTCACAAAGTACATGCTGGAGACGCCCACGTCCGTACGTGAGTGAACGCAGCTGTCTTTCCGTTGGTCCGCCCGCACGGCCCAGCAGCTCGCCCGGTCCACCCGGGCGCGAGGCTTGTGTGCGCGGGGCGGGGCGAGGCGGGGCGGGGCGCGCCTTTCATCCGCTTCCTCGGGAAGGAACCGGATCCTCAGCCCGGGGCTCCACGGGCGCCGCTGCAGGAAGCGACGGACAATGCGCGCCCACGCACACCCACGCGCACCCACGCCCTTCGCGCCGCGCCCACAACGGGCCCTGGCAGCGATCGCGGAGGGGGGCATTTACTCATTCACTTACTACGTGAAAGGGAGTGCACGTAAGAGTACAGGAGTGTTCATAAATATTTGAATAAAAGGCGTTGTCGTTGTCAACTTTTTTTTTCTTTATTGGGGTAGCAGCTTTCGATGGCTTAGCCACTGTCGTCAGAACTGGTGTGAGGAAACGAGAAATGTTGGCACTGGCAACGCCTTTTATTAACATTTCGAATGCCATCTCTATAATAAATAATTGGAGTTAATAAACAAATATTTTTGATCTTCAGGTATTGAGAGGTTAAATAGCACAGTTCTTGGTAGATTATGCTCTGTATTAGTCGTAAAACAAAATGCAATTATATTAGCACGTTTCGGGTGAAGTCTTGTTAATTAACAAGACCTAAAGGTAAAGAATATTTTTTATTATAATTACAGACAGGAATTGTGGAGTTTAAATTAATATAATTACAGTTTGCCACTATAAATTTCGGGTAAAACGTCTAAAATAACGTGGGTTTGCTGGCGTTATGTTGACATGGTTGCGGTGTAAGGGAGGAACCAACGAGAAAAGTGATGGGGTCAAAATAAAAATACGACCTGCTTTGCGTCGTCAGAAGCTTAGGCTCCGAAGCTTTCTTTTACTTAACCTTCACACGAAAAAGAATTACTGTGTCTGCCAGAACTACGAATAAGATTTTGAATTCGTCGGCGGCATTTTCGTGCAGCCTGAGCAAGGGCGAAGTTTCGGTGTGTGCGACGTGGAATGGCACGGCGCATTGCGAGCTGGCTCATAACGCGGGGCCGTCTTTTGTGAGACCCGCCCCCTCTCCACTCCGCCCCGCCCCCGCTGCAACCCTCTGTCACGGCCACGCCTACCCCGGGCGAGGCCTGTGACGCGCTGCCTTCGCGCGCAGATGCGACAGTGCGAAACTTCGGTCTTTCGCAGGAGAACGTCCTCGTGTTGGGCTCCAGTTATTAAAATTAATCACTTGTGCGATACTCTGTTCGTTGTGTGCCAAAGGGTTTCTTTAAATGCCATATTCATGTTCACTACACTGTCAGAAATTACATTAAATTTAATGCGGATTTAATGTATGGCTGTACATGAATTTTAATGTACTTTGTACATTAAAGTGAGATTAATGTGTTACATTAAATTTAAAGCTCAAGTTAAAATCAATGTAAATTTAATGTATGACTTAACTTGTCTACTTTAATTTAATTGTTCATACATTAAATTTAATGTAAACGTACATTAGAGTTACTGTGCGTGTACATTACATTTAATTTACTTACATGAAAATTACTTTCATGTACTTTACATTAAGATTAATGCAGATATTTCTGTGTGTAGTTCTGTTATAATCACGTATCTTCCGCACTTCAGAATATGGAAATTAATATTAAGATTTGACTCTTGTGTAATGTGCTGGAAACACTTTTAAATTTTTATATTTTTATATATACGTAGACAGTAATTGATTTTTATTAACGATACTCGTATTTCACTCTTCCTCCTTTCTCTACTTTATTTCCACATTGATTTTTTTCTTACGTTCTGAGTTAAAACTAGTGTCAGAAGATTGAGGAAAGTATTGCTTGTGCTGGTGCTGTGGAAAACTCAGAAGCATCTTCTATCTTCTTCTAAACTAATAAAAGTGAATTCAACGACGTGTAACCGACATCGATACCACAAAAAATAGCGTATGAATAGATATGAAATGTTTACAGTCTCTTCTTCACGATTGTCGCAGTGTCCTTGCAACGGTTGGTAAATATTAACTCAATCCAAATGCGGATAATAAATAATTTAAATAATATGTTTGTAGATGCACCGCCACCATTTCTCGCCTCTCGCTTAGAGCACGTAGTTCCTAATATATTCCGCCAGAGGCCAGTAGTGCTGCAGCAAAACTGGTACCTAATTTATTCGCTAGGGCGGTGAATAAGATTAGAAAAATTTCATCTAATAGCAATGTGTTGTAAAATAAGATGAAAGAAAATTATAGTATTTTATTAAAATTTGAACCAATTACGTTAAAAATAATAATCTTAAACACCGTGGTTTGTACAAAATTCATTTTTTCCGTCATTCGTAAAGATTGAATATGAAGGAAGCCCGGGCAGCGACCGGTATTTTGCTAG